>WWET01000017.1:172117-194694 GCA_011038615.1 Limnodynastes dumerilii
ACACAGAGGGGGGGTGGAGGTATATTACGTTAATGAGGATAATGGGATGCAAGGTAAATCTGTCGGGCAGCGGCGGTAGTGAGCCAGAGGATTGGGAATGGGTTCAAACCGTCAGTTGCCCTTGCGAAGGGAGGAGGAGGGGAGATGGGGGGCTATGAACAGGCACAGGTAAACAGTCCTAACAGGTAACCCAGTAACATTGAGCCACTTTTTGGTAAAAGTCAGGTATAGCATAACAATATCAACAATAAGTAACAACATAAGGGCTATTTACACGCTTAGCTATTGGTACGGAGCCCAAGCACAATATGTTATTTTACTAAAAATAGTAGTAAAGAATGGAATAGGGCAGGGGGGAGGGGGAAGGGAAAGAAGGGAAAGACAGGGAGAGAAAGGAAGAACAATTAGCATTCACAAGAGAAAAAAAAAAAATTGCACAGTCAGATATGACCGGAATGTACTATATCGACTCACGGAGCCCCCAGCCGGGGGCCGAAGTCCAGTAGGAAAAGGAGTTGGCCATTCGACTTGGGTAGGTGAAATTCCACCAATGCAGTTCCTCAAGCTATGGGGACGAATAGTTCGGCGAAGAAGGGTCTCGTGCAGTCCTCAAGTCGGGGGTCTCGCTCTGGCCCCTCTTGGAGCAGTATACCATTCACGCGGAGGAGGAGGTCGCCGGGGCGTGGAGGTTGAAGCGCCTGAACCATCAGCGGCCACATGGGAGGGGGTTGGCGGCAGGTCAGATTCCAGGCTCAGTTGAAGCAGCAGGTTGTGGCCCTCTAGTAACGAAGTGGCAGATAGGAACCGGTCTTGATGCCATACCAGGAGGCGGAACGGAAAGCCCCACCTGTATCTGATCTGCTTGGCTGCCAGAAGGGAGGTAATCGGTTTGAAGTCTCGACGCCAAGCCAGGGTGGTTGGAGAGAGGTCCTGGAAGATCTGCAGCGAGGCTCCCTCATAGTGTACGTGCTGGGTTCTCCTAGCACCGGCCAGAACGGCCTCTTTGGTCGAGAAGTAATGCAGGCGCAGGATGGTGTCTCGTGGCAGGTTCGAGTCAGTTCCGCGGGGGCTAAGAGCTCTATGCGCTCTATCCAGCAGTAATAAGTCCTCAGACACGTCCGGGGCCAGTTGCGCAAACAGCTTCTTAAGGTAGAGTGGGAGGTGAGTCTGTTCAACTGACTCAGGAATCCCACGGATTCGGAGATTATTCCGCCTCCCCCTGTTGTCGAGGTCTTCATGGCGGTCCTGGAGGACGGAAAGTTCCTGGCGCAGGAGAGAAAGGTCAGTTTCCACTGACTGTTGGGACTTCACCACCTCCTCCACTCTACGTTCCACCTGGTCGGTGCGCGAGCCCAGCGAGTCTACATCTGATCGCAAGGAGTGCAGAGCCTCTTGGACATCAGCATGAATAGAAGAGCGTAGCTCCTTCATTTCGGTAATTAGGGAGAGAAAGTCCGCTCTAGTGATCAGTGACAAGTCTTCAGATGCCTCCTCAGAGTCGGCAAGACTAGCTGGCTGGGGCGATCTTGACGGCTGACGGTCGGAGGGAGTACCAGAGAAGTAGTGCGGAAGGCCCTTAGCGTGCGGTTTCTTGTTGCGGGGCATGGCAGTAGCGGATGGGGGAAAAAGGGTTCTTCCGATGGTGTAAAAAGTGTTCTTCCGGAAGGGTTGGGCTCACCTGGGATAGGGTCAGATCAGGGATATACCGTTTCCCCTCGGCGGTACATCTGCCCCTCACATAGGGATAAGGGAAGCGCCTGGGTGGAACTGCAGACAGCGGCAGGTAGATCTTGTGAAGTCTTGTGCAGACCCGCTGAGGAGGGTGATGGTAATGTAGTTAATCCGGGAGGTGACAGATCCGGATAAGAAGGGAGGTGAGAGAAGCACACAGGAGGGAGATCCTGGGGTAAACAGTGTATATTGTAGAGAGAACTTCTTGTGGTTGTACACTGCCCTCCAGTGGCGAAAGTTGGTAGCAAGCTTAGTTCCAGACACTGTAGTATTTACAGGATTTGCAAAGGCTATAGAGGGAAGGAAGGGGGGGGCAAACAGCTAAAAGTCCTCCTAAATATGGGTGATCCCAGCAGCAGCGCCCAGCTGTAGGTGTGTAGAGATCCAGAGAAGGGGGGAGCGGGGGTTACCCCCAAGGGTGGTCTGGTCTGATCTGATTTGGTTCCCTGTGTAGGACAGGAGTGTTGCAAGGACAGGGCAGGCAGGTAAGTAGACGCAGCTCCTGTCAGGTAAATACCTCTGGCTGTTAAAGCTGGTAGGCACAGCAGACAGACTGGTCCCAGGGTCCGGGAATGGGGGGGGAGGTGGAGGAGCAGCACCCGAAGAGCCCTGGCTGATGGTCTGCCTCCTCAGCTGCTGTCAGGTGGGCCTCCACTCCTGCTGAGAGCAGCCTCAGGGTGTGTGGTACAGCAAGAGCCAGTCACAGTTAGGGGCCGCCGGCAGGATTCCAATCCATGCGGCCCGAAGAGCGCAGGCAGGAGGTCTGAGGTCAGGTGCCAGATGACAGCTGGCTGTCCCGCTGCCGGGGCCGTTGGTGTCCAGAGGGCAGGAGGCGGCAAGGGCAGTGGGGAGTGTGATACAGATGCGGTGCCCGGCGCCTCTGTTGGAGCTCCGCACCTTAGATGACAAGATGGCCGCCGGAGAAGACGGCAGGGTCCAGGTCCACGTGGGCACTCAGCAGAAGGGCTGCAGGAGAGTCACGGTCGGCGGGCAGCAACGCTAGCGGCCCCTCAGCCCACCGGGCAGGCGCCCACCAAGGGAGGCAGGACCAGGACGGTCAGGGTCCGCTTCTCCCTGCCCATGATGACAGGGGGGCGTCCAGTCTGTGGCCCGACAAGGCCTCAGGCGGGGGATGAGTCTCCGGCTGGTCTGCTGTAGGAACAGCGTTCAGGGCAGAGTAGAGGCGTAGGGGGGACTCCAAGGGAAGTGTGGAGGGTGATGGATCGGGGTAGAGAGGGAGGACTAATGAGTTAGAGGGGCTAGGGGACCGGAGCACAACCACCACACAGCCATACCCGTCTCGAGCCAGGCCACGCCCCCTCTTGTCCGTATTATATTTGTCATATATCCCAATTGTGTACAAGTTTTATTATTTGTATTATTATTTGTTCTTTTTATTGTCTATATGAACAATTTACCTTATTGTCTGTATCATTGAATCAAATATCCAATAGGAACACACCTATCTCTTTAAAAGGCGTCTCCTTGCTGGCACACGACTATCTGTCCTCTGATGAAGTTGCTATAGCGACGAAACGCGTCAGGACAGTTTTGTGCCCCCTTTGTTGACAGTGGAAGCTATTCTAGGCTACACAAGCCATTCATCTATCCACAACACGTGGCAGAGCTTAGCGGGAGTTCTGGACAGCAAGTGACCCGAACGGGGAACGCCCCGTTTGTAGGTTCTATCTCCCCTAGCACCTTTCTTTACCTTGTGGACACCCATCTCTTCCAGCAGCATATCAGACACACAGAAAAAGGCCAGTTACGTGGGGACGGTAAGAACGTCTGGCAACAGACGATTTGCTACATTTACTCCAACAAGCACGCAGCTGCTTTGAATGCAGATACTAACTATTAACCGGCTTGTCATTTCTACTAACAGCTGATCACACCTTTATATTGCTGAGTTGCTGCTATAGCAATATTACTGCTTTCTATCAGTCCTCCGTTGATCTGAGCCTCTACTAACCTGCAAAATCTTTATTGGCTGCTTGGCTTAATCTTTTATCTGCTGTGTTGTATTGAGTATTATTGTACATCATTCTTGCTGGACTAAGATATTTTCCAACTTGGCTGGACTAGAAATAATACCACAGAAAAAATTACTTGGCAATTCTTATGTGTATGCTGGGCTATAAGCCACTGTTCTTCCCCTGTCTAATTCATTTATGTTTATATTTTTTATATTGTCTACTATATTTACCTCTATTTTTATCATTAAATATTTGATAAGTACACAATTGGTTTTCTAATTTAATATATTTAATATATTGAGTTATTTTATTACCATAAGCTCTCCAGTCACTATATGTTTTTGTTCTTATGTATCTTTGCTTGAGGAGCTTTGACACTGCTTCGACTGTTTTGAGCTGCTATCCTTTCTAAAATATTAAATTCTAAACTAAGGTTATCAGCGCTATCCTACCAATTTTGTTGGTGTTTGTAAAGCAGTCCCTGTGCCATCTAAAAGCACCCCCAGACCTGTTACCCTTTTCAGAGAATACTGATAGACTTCATAAATTTACCAAGGATGTCTGGATATGATTAGGTCCTGGTGTGCACAGACTTGTTCAGCTGATGGTTAGAGGCTTGGCCCTGTAAGGTAGCAAAAACCACTGCTAAAAGGATTCTACAAGAAATTTTGTGCAGGTATGGCATGTCAGAAGGCATAGAAAGTGACAGAGGAACACATTGTACAGGACAGGAAAAGCAGCACATATTGGAAGATGTCAATATCGTATCTGCACAACACACGCCATATCATCCACAAAGTAGTGGAAGGATTGAGAGATTGAATGGAACCATAAAATTAAAGTTACAAAAAGGTCACAACCGAAAGTGGGAAAAACTGGCCTTCCACTGGTGTTACACTCAATCAGAAATATCCCAGGGAAACATAAGTTAACCCCTTATGAGATTTTGCTTGAGTGCCCATATAAGCTAGGATGTTATTTCCACAGCAAATGCAACACCATCATGGTGACTTAATTGCTCATGTGATATAGCTTCAGAAGCAATTGACTAACATCCATGTCCCGGTGTTCTCCTCTATTCCAGGTCTTAGCGCTGACCACAGTAGTCACAAACTTCAGCCTGGAGACTGGGTGGTGATAATAAAACACGTGAGGAAAGGATTGGATACCAGATTTGAAAGACCTCATCAGGTGTTACTGACCACACCTACTGCTGTAAAAGTCTAAGGGAAGAATACCTGGATCCATGACTCACACTGCAAGAACTTCATCCCAAGAGAAAAAGGGGAGTCACTTTCAGAATGAATTGATATATGGTATTAGGATCTAGGCCTGATAAAGGCTTATGGAGTTTAGTCTTTACACTAGGAGGATTTACTGCTTTTGGCTTTATACTATACTATGTGTTATCATCAGTCCTAGTGACTATAGGTCCGGTATATCATGGACCACAATATGCCAATCAATGAGACTGGTATTATAAACTGACTAGGAGTTCAGTGGAACTGGCCTATGTTATGGTAGATTTTGCAAAACTGTTTGATTATGTAACAGATGAGTTATATCAGATATATTAGACATTATAAGAAAAGAGATGCAGTTTCATAATAAAGTTTTGCAACAACACATTGAAAGACTATTTGGCAGCCTCAGAAAGAGGCATGTGTCAGGTTGTAGGATCAATGAGAGGTGGGTGCATAGGGTGCTATTATGGGGTGGAATAGGGATGGGATAAATATATTAAAATTAAATTAAGTGTCTTCTTAAATAAATAATGACAGCTACAATATAAAATGATGAAAAAGTGCTAAGTATTAATCCAATGGAATCTAAAACTATACAGATGATAACTAATAAAGAAGTGTGTAAGGCACTAATAGTAAATATAAAACTATAAATAAAGTGCTAACCAGTGCTAAAAATAAATCCCTTAAATTAAAAGGCTGAATATAAAATCTTCAATAGATAAATAAAGTGCTGACAGTGCAAAAAGATCCTGAAAACAAGGACCTATAACTATAATTACACTATTGGAGGATCCCAATAGCTACATATATAAATTTAAATGTGAAAAAGTGAAAAAGTGCTAAAATGTCTGAATACACACAAAGTATAGAGTTAAGAATAGGTTTGTATAAATCAGAATATAACACCATAAACAATAAATGGCAGTAGATAATGATCCAAAATCATATAAACCAATCCCACAATATCCTAATAATAATCCAGTATAAAATAAAACCTTCTACTGAGCCAGTCTGATAAATTAAACAGGAATCCCAAATTACACAGTCCCTTTCAATATCAGAAACAAATCTTGAATTGCACGGTCCCTTTAAAATGATATTAGAAGGAGATACTAGATTGCACAGTCCCTTTAAATGTTAGATATATGTCCAGGATTATACAGTCCCTCAAACAATAAAAGTGATCTCAAATTGCACAGTCCCTATAAGATGCAGTCAATTTTTATCCAAGAAAAAAAAAATGATATCATATTTACAGTTCTGATGTAGTGTGGAAAAGGAAAGGGCTCTCATTGTAGATCGCAAGGTCCACCCCGACACACTCAATTCTTCAAAAAAAAATTTCCGTTGTGTAACAGGTTGCTACAGAAATGGGCTTTGCTCTCACATGGGTGCGCCGTTCCTTAGTGTGTTAACAGCTTTTCCCCTTTGGTTGAAGTGTCCTGTGGTTCTTCAGACCTCACCTAACAGTGAACGGGCAGGGAGAAAAACTCCCTTCTTCCTCGGGAGCAGCAGCTCCAATGCACGGAAATGGGACAAAGAGATAATAAGATAGAACTTTAATTTAATTATACACACAAATGAATAAAAACGTAAAAATCTTGGCTAAAGGAGGTTCATGTTACCCACCATATACTGCACTGCTCGGTTTCTGATGTAATTATAGTTATTGGTACTTGTTTTCAGGACTTTTTTTGCACTGTCAGCACTTTATTTATCTATTGAATGCTAAGATTTTATATTCAGCCTTCTAATTTAAGGGATTTATTTTTAGCACTGATTAGCGCTTTATTTATAGTTATAGTTTTATATTTACTATTAGTGCCTTACACACTTTTTTATTAGTTATCTGTATAGTTTTAGATTCCATTGGATTAATACTTAGCAATTTTCATCATTTTATATTATAGCTGTTGTTATTTATTTAAGAAGATACTTAATTTAATTTGAATATATTTATCCCATCCCATATATTTATCCCACCCCATTGTAGCGCCCTATGCACCCACCTCTCATTGTACTGTGTTAGATTTCTAGAGGGTTTTTGTGGACCCTCATTGGTGACTTTGGCAGCTTATTTTAGGTAGAGCCAGAGAGTTTACATCTTCCTAATCATTTTACTAAGCTTATGCATGGGCACATGCAAAAGATCACTGAAATGAAAGAATAATTTAAAAAGACTCATAACATAGATCCATGGGAAGGGTTAAATGAAGGATGGCTCGCATGGGTAAATTCAAATAAAGGGTTTAAAATGGATGGCTAATGGAAACATTGAAAACTGTAGGGAAAGTAGTTGTACTGATCCTAATATTGTATATATGCTTTAAGATTTTGATGTGTATTATTTCAAAGTGTATTAACCAAAGATGACATCACGATTCTTGTTGCATGTGCCCGGCTGTCTGAACCTTATACTGATTTACATTTCTGTTGAGCCTGTGGATACCCCTACGCATGCGCCCTACAGTGATATCAGGCCACTTGTGCACCTTTCGTGTGTAAGTGGCCTGACTTTCTCAGGTTTGGATCCGGCCCTAGAGAGGACAGTTACACCTGGGCAAAACCATGTAGATTTCAAGGGGAGTCAAAGTAATTTTAGTCTATGCATGTAGGGAGAATATTTTGCTTTTGGTTATTGCATACAGATACCGATCAGCTTCACTTTTACACCCAGACTTGGGCTGGGAAACATCACCTTTCAATATACTACAGTAATACTATAATACTGTTTGCAACAGATGAAATTTGACTCCCCTGAAATCAACATGGTTTTGCCCAGGTGTAGCTTTCCTCTCCTATTTTCAAACTCAGAATCAGGGCCATTAATCAGGGCGTACCTCATGGCAATACAGATACCAGACCTGACAGAACATTACAGTAAGTAAATTAAGAACTTCCATAATTAATTAATTAATTAATTAATTAATAAGCCTGCCTAAATCCCCACCCAAAACTACGTATTACCCCTACAGTAACTAAGGGCCGGATCCAGAACTACGTTCTATATGTATATTGCGTATATGCAGTCTTTTAGACCGCATATACGCAATCTACGTAACAAAACGATACGCAGATTACGTACAATAGCTACTACGCCTGCGCAGTAGCTACTGTTTATTAAACTACGTCCGTCTATGCAAGACGGACGTAGTTCTGGATCCGGCCCTAAGTAAGTAACTAAGTAACTAAATAAATAAAAACACTCTAATAAAGAAATAAGCCTGCCTGCCCCCATCCTTCCATTCCAAAGCAAATTTCTTGCCATTGGACCTGCTCCCCTGAGTCTCTTTGCCTTTCTCTCTGGCTCTCCTTTCTTTCGGCACTTGGATCACGGTCCATGGACTGAGGCCTACTTGCTTGGTGGACCCTGGCGGACTCGGATTCTCCATGGTCTGCTGTGATGCAGCTCTGCTCTGGTGCATCATGTAGTGGCGTTAACTGGACTGCATGGTGTGGCACCTTTGTGGGGCTCTTGTCTGCTTGTGTGTCTCTCTCTCTCCTGGTGGACTTTTTAATTTTTGGACCTGCTCGGCTGAATTGTTGTTTTTCTCATCAGTCATCTCTACCGAGGGCCCATTTTGATATCTTTTCTCATTTTGGACTAGTGCCCTCCTGATTGTGCCTTTTTCATTCACAGTAATGTTTGACTGGCCCAGCTGTCAGATGTGATTTCTCAAAACTCCTTCTGCACCAATGCAGTGACCCACTAAACCAAACACTACCTTTTCTAGCCATCTAACTGTATTCTGATTATTCTGATTATATAACATATATCCCATTGCAATCGAAGAAATTCTAAAATAACATGTAAGGAAAATAAACAAGCAATTAAACAAAAAAAATATAAAAAAATATAAAACTCAAAAAATTATAGGGCAGAAGTTTTCTTAGTACGCCAACCTTCCATACTGTGGTTTGGTTTCAAAAGCCTTTTAATATGCCTCCAAAGAGAGCCAAAGTCACATCACTTCCCCCGCCGCATCAGTCGGGGATCATTTCTCCACATCAGCCCCATCATCCAAAAGTCCTGGGCCCTGACCTATGAAAAATCTTGATGTTGCCCTTGACCCTGAGGCCCCCCTCACAGTGAAAACCATGCATCAACTTTTGACTGCCCTTAAAGTCGCTTTGATGTCTGAAATTGAAGCGTCAGTTAGGCCATTTAAACAAGAAGTATCTGAAATCGGTGAACAGACTGAATCTTGAGTCTAAAATGGAGAAGCTGGTCCATAACGATTTAATCAATGCTCACAACTTTCTCCAATCTGAAGTGCCACAGAGTCAATACCTAATAAGGACTTACAAAACTTATTTCAGATTATTTACTTACTTGGAAGCTAAAAAAGCGTTTTCAGATGCTTTAAACCTCTTTCTGCAAACAAATCCACAGAAACTTTTCTTTCTACTCATTGGTGTGCTTTAAAAGCTGTAATGTGAGGTGTTGCAATCCAGACAGGTGCCAGACATAAGAAACAATATTGTCTAGCGCAGTCCACTCTAGAAGCTAAAATTACGTTGCTACAATGACAAAATCAAGTGGCCCTGTCTAAAACCCTTCATAAAATCTTGCAGCTGCAAGAAGCCAACTACAAAAATTAATCATGATTCATACCAAAGTAGCTTTCACCAGACTCCGTCAAACCTATTATTTAGCTGAAAACAGAACTGGGAAACTCCTAGCTAAAAAATGGAGAGCTTGACAAATGCAGAACTGCGTTAATTTCCTGGACTGCCCTGGGGACAACAGAACTGTTAATCCCGCTGAAACAAGTTTGCTGAATATTATGCTCAACTTTATCATTTAAATACAGACTCACATATTTTCCAACCTACTCCTGAATTCTCTTAGACTCAAATTACCACGGTTGGACGAGTCATCTATAGTAGATCTCTGTGCCCCCTGGACTCTCCATGAAATAGAGAATGTTATTAAGAATCTCTCCAAGCTTAAATCACCGGGTCCAGATAGTTTCACTGATGAGTTTTATGCTACTTTTCGTCAGGAGCTAGCTTCTCTAAATTTTTTTAACACAGTCACAGAAGGTAAACATTTCTCTTGTAGAATGCTAGAAGCCCAATTTCTTACTATCCTGAAACTAGAAAAAGATCCATCTTCCTGTCAAAACTATCATCCTATTAAATACAGACCTTAAAATTTATGTGGAACTCCTTGCAAATCGTGTTGACCCTCTTCTCCCTAATCTAACACACCCTGACCAAGTTTGCTTTGTCCCCTCCTGTCAAGTATCTGACAACAGGGTCTTTAATCTTTTGGAACTAATTTCCCGTAATAAAGATCAAAGTATTTTTCTCTCGTTAGATGCAGATAAAGCCTTTGATAGGCTTCACTGGCTTTTTATGCAGGAAACTCTCTGTAGATATGGATTTAAGGACAAAATACATCATTCTATCCTTGCCCTCTACTCTGGCCCCACAGCAAAAGTTTTTAGTAATGGCTTTCTCTCCACTTCTTTCCATATTTCAAATGGAACAAAACAAGGTTGTCCCATATCCCCCTTAATTTTTGCATTTGCTATCGAATCCTTGATGGCTATGGTGTGTTCTTTTTGTGTCCAACCTGGAGACTTCTCTAGAGGAACTGCAACTGATTCTTGATAAGTACTCTGAGGCTTCCTATTACAAGCTCAACACTAGTAAGACTGATGCTCTCCCACTTAATATTCCCACTGCCCTACTATCCAAACTCCATCAAAATTTTCATTTTAATTAGCAGCCCAAATTGATCACCTACTTGGGCATACAGATTCCATCTCAATTTTTGGAAATTTTTTATTGCAATGCTTCACTATAACTAACACAGTTTTCTACCTTGATTAGAATTTGGTTGAATTTTAAGGTATCCTGGCTGGGGCGAGTTGCATTTAAGATGTCTTTACTTTCCAAACTGACATATTTGTTTCACACAATTCTATATCTGTTGTCTTATATCTGGATGTCCAAGCCTCCTAGACTGGCTTTTTCAAGGCTGACTCTCCCCAAAAAAACTGGGAGGTATTGACCTCCCTAATCTGTTTAAATACCAGTAGCCATGCTTGTTGGCCCAACTGAAGGATTGGTTCCTTTCCCTGTGTCAAAATCCCTGGATAGACATTGAGTCCACTGCATTTCCTGAATATCCCCTCTATGACACTGTTTTTTTACCCCTATACTCCTTTGTCCTCCAGGCCCCTCAATGCTTTCCTGTACCTACATTTTATAAAAAATTTAGGACGAAGCCTTTTCCAGAATGGAGGATCTGACTCTAGCTCTTTTTAAGCTGATCCCAGACTGGAACATATCTAGTTGAAGTGCTAAGGGTGTCAAGCATCTTTTTGAATTGATGTCTGGAAATTCTTTGTTATCTTTTCCCACTCTCCAGGGTAAATATGACATTTTCCCCTCAGATTACTATACTATATATATAATACTATATACAATTGACCTGTTGTATTAAATCAACCTCTAAGTTTCAAAGACCCCTCTGCCCACCCCCTAATCCTCTCAAATGTAAACTATCTTCAGAAGTTGGATGGAAGGGTATCACTTTTTGGTATCAGTATATAATGCAACATTGAGAGAGTGGACAATCCAAAGCACAGTTGGCATGGGAATCAGATCTTGATACCAGTTATGGATAAATAAATAAAAAAATTATAGTATGAGCTATAAATTATCTAAATGTTTGAATTATACTGAAATGCATGCAGAATTGTTTAATAGAATGTATCTTACCCCAGTCAGACTCCACAGAATCTAGAGGTGTCAACTTAAATATTGTTGGCATGGATGCAGTGATATAGAGGTAGATCCAGACCAACACGTCTTACAGACATGCATGGTCTTGGGTTACTACAGTGTAGCGGGGAGGGCACGCCCCATCTCCACCCCGATGCCAGAGATATGGCATACGTAAACCGCTGGCCGGCCCCTTTAACGTACCCTCCAGCCTATATAACTAACTTTACGTACACCAGCCGGTATGCTAGTGTAGCATGCACACATCATAGCTACCAGTGGATTTACGCACACACAGTGCGTAATTCAGCTGGTGGCCGTAGCCTAGGATCTGGGCCATAGTCTTTTTCATGTATATTGGAATTGTCCCTCTATTCGCTCAGTTTGCTCCTCTGCTTTTGAACTGGCCAATAAGCTTCTTAACCTTGATATATCTCCTTCCCCAGATATAGCTTTATTTTATTACTTTCCTTTTACAGTGCCTACAACTACAAGATATGTCTTTAGCAATATATGTATTGCAATTAGGGCAGGCATAGAGCCCTGACCTGCCCTCTCTAAATAGGATTATTTCCAAAATTAACTTCAATTTTCTTATAAAATACAACTAATACGCAACTAATAGCAATTGTATAAGAACAGAATTTGCTTACTTAAGTCCTACGTTATTAGCGTAGAAAAGTTACTAAGCATGCTCAGGGCATCCGTTCTTAAATATACGCACCTAAAATCATAAGAATTCTTAAGTGTGAATCAGGTCCACAGTGTCTAGAAGGATCTAGATAACTAAATTTGGTAGTATTCATTTATACTGATACTAGAAGCTGCACTCTATAAAGGATGGATTTCTTGACTATATCATCATGACTGCATAAATAAATTCTTAAAAACAAAACTCCTAAACTCAACATCAAATCTAAAAATTTTTTGTGGTCAACAGATTTCATGTAATAAATAATACTGGACTGGATCCAGAGTTAGATCCGTTAGGCCGCTTACACATGCAAGATGCGCTCTCCAAATGTTATGCTAGTGTCACGATAGTAACACTAGTGTAGCAAGTATTGTACAGAACTTTGTTCCATACAAGTTCATTTCCTAGGAAATGGGCTGTGCTTCCCCTCTGATCGCTAAAGTGGGCAGGGGAAGCATGGTAATTGTACAGTGTGAGAGGGGGGCTCACAGACTTGTGCGGATCAGCAGTCGTACGGAGCGCTGATCCGCGTGATTTACCTAAAGCAGGCTTATGGCAGGATAAGCTGCCATAAAGCCTGCATGAGAGAGGGGAGGGACAGTGGGCGTTCACTCCTCTCTGTCGGAGGGACAGACCCACACATGTATGGAAAGCGTGCAGTGGTCCTGTTCCAGTCCACTGTCATGTACTGTCCATTGAATCAATGTACTCTTTCGTACCAATATATGCACAGAATTTTTTTTTTCCTGTATCAACTGTATGAAGACTTGGCCTTTAGAAGTTCAAAGTATCTGGTAACTGGTGCGGATAATGTTTAGTCATTTATATTTATGTTGCTATTTTCCCTGACTCCTGGATCCTAGATTTAACTGACTGGCTCCTAATGTCATCATTATTTTGTCTGCTATTTCACTAACTACTGAAATTTCTTAAGGGTTTATTACTTTTGTTTGAACATTTTTATTCTGTTCTCATTAGTATTGATTAAAAACTCATTTCATTTGAAATATATTAAATGGGATGTGATTTCTTTAAATGTTACATATGTCCTGTTTTAAGGTTTAACTTTGTTTTTGTTTTTTCTTTTGCAAGATTAACATATTATTCTTTGCTCAACACTAGCAACTTTTGCAGACCTATTGCTAATCATTTAAAAGTTTGAAGTAATGTACAATAATCCGCTATTTTGATATAAACATTGCTTTCTAAATATCTATTTCTAAAAATCATTTCTTCTGGCGGCACAAGATTTAGATGCTAAAACTGCAGTTGAACCTGGTGTTTATTGTAAGGCTCTGGACATCTGGGACACAGTTGGAGGATTTATAGTGAATGTTTTCTTTTGTCTACCCTCTGCTGCTTTTCAGCTTATTATATCAATGTTATGTAGGATGTGAAAAGAAAGATAAAGAGCTCATATAGTTTTGTGTAGGATTTGGTCAATCCTTAGTGAGCAGCCTCAAATGTGAAATAGTTGTAATAATTACATACCGTGGTCTATTGCAATTTTATTATTTATTTATGTATGGACAGGTGCTAGACATTTGCTGATTTTATGTTTGATTATTATTATTATTATTATTATTATTACTGTTGTTGTTATTGTGAGAAAGAGTCATTAAGCTGTTTTTTATTTTCTGAATAACATTATTTTTGTTTACGGAGTTTCCTACATAATATCTCTGCAGTTTTGTAGTACCACATTGGTTGGTATTTAATTGGTTTGTGGTGCCACTGAGTAGCAGAGGAAGTTGTTTTAAAAAAATGTATATTCTCAATGCTCATCGGTGTTCATCCCTTTGAATGGCTTGTCCACTCTCTCCACTGCCTTAAACACTATTAATTGAACATTTAGCTGCACAGATCAGGGCCAACCAAAACATCCAGAGAATTACTTTCCATTCTCGGCAATATAAAATTTCCTTATTTGCCAATGACGTTTTGCTCACTCTTGCCTCCCCCTCACTTTGGACCTAATTCACACTTAAGAAAGCATTTGTTTCATAAATATATGCAACTAGTAGCAGGGTGACTCCCTCAGCACCAGGGCCAGATAAAGGCCCACGTGGGCCTGGGGCTGAAAATTGTCAAGGGCCTATTAAGGTGGCCAAGACCAGTGTTGTGGAGGTGGTCAATTACATGCAGGCGTGGTCAGTAACATAGAGGGCATAGATATAGATATTATTAAAATGCAACAATTTATTATCTAAGCAACTTCTATTCATGAATGGGTATTGTTGCATTTCTACTGAGCAATTTTGAGCCTTGAACTTTATATATTGTGTATATATATATATATATATAAAATAAAAATATATCTAAAGAGTGACGGCGCTACCACTAAAATAAGGCAGCACAGCTGTAAATTGCAGAATATATATATTAATTGTATACAGGATATATGTATCTCTCTCATTCTCTTTATCGCTCTCTTTATATATATATATATATATATATATATATATATATATATATATATATATATATATATATATATATATATATATATATATATATATATATATATATATATATATATATATATATATATATATATATATATATATATATATACACCATTGATTACAATGGAGGGGCAGCAAACCCCTAAAGTCATTGCAGTTGAATTTAACCCTCACAGGCTGCCTTATGGCAGTGTAACTCCGCATGATAGAGGGCAGTGACAGGGGGAGTTTACTCCCCTCTCTTGTGCATACTGTGCATGTGGTAAACACATGGGGGTAGATCCAGACCTACGTGCCTAATCGCGTAGCGTATTTACGCTTGCGTGCCTTCTAAGCACTCCCCTAGGCACTCCCCCCGCATGTATGTATTTTGGCTGTTTTACGCCTACCAAACCCTACCTTAAATTTACACAGCGTAGCCCTCACGTACTTACACGTCTAAGCACGCCCATACTGTACGATTTAAATGCCTCACCTCCGTAGCGTGATTATGGGTGGCGTATGGCTGGCATGCCCCTTCATACGATGATACGCTGTTCACACGTGCCTGGACCATACATGGCATAACATCTGCCGTGCGCATAGGCAGTAAGTACTAATGAGCGATTTTACTCTAGCGGCTAACGTAAAATCACTCGCATACGTAGGTCTGGATCTAGCCCTAAGTTATCACCTACAAATAAATACATGATCCACAGAACATTGTAGATGAAAGATTTAAATGCCTCATCTGCAGGGTTATCGTCAGGTATGTTAGTCCTCATTCTGGTGACTACGGTATAATACAGGCTGCTAAGAACTTCTCATCTCAATCTAAAGATGTAGCTTTATGTTACTCACATATCCCAACAGGCTCCCTTCTATGTGAAAAGAAATGGACAGACCCTATAGAATTAGCAGCAGAAGTAAGATCTGCCTCAGCGCACAAATAAATGATGTGTGGGATTGGATATTTTTTCCCCACACATGTTTACCAGTTCATTTCTATGCAGGCTGTGTTCTCTCACACTGACTAATTAGCAAAATGTACATAAAACAAACTTTGTGTATTCTGCATCATAGACTAACAGCTTTCAGTTGTCAACTAATAACCATAAATATTTGCATAAAAACAGTGCTTTTTTCAATAAAAAAAAAGATATCTTGACCTAAGTAATGACCTAGCTATGCTGCTGAAATGATGGCGGTAGCACTGAATAACCGCCCACCACCAAAAAGTCATGCTTAAAACTAAGAAGAACCTGGCAGCACTATGTACGGCTAGTAAATAAGTACATCAGACTTTCCTTTCTGTCCAGTGGGATTACTTCAATACTTCAAAACAGTAAAAACATCTGCTTTGTAAGATGGACCTAGTTTGCAGCCTATCAATACATTAGGACAAAATGATATCACAGAGACACTCAATGTTCATGAGGTATGAACGATTTTACTGGGATTTTGTATTTATAATTTATAATCTCATGACCACTGGCACAGTTGACAATATGAATGTCATCTTTCTGATTGGGCTGTGGGTGGTTGTTATTTTTGTAATGCAACAAGTTCAACGTTCTCCCTCCCACTTAGTTTGTTAGGTCATGCGAGCAGGACCCTCCATTCTACTGTAGTTCCCTCCTCCACTACTCCCCCTTCACTTCCTACCCTCTTGTCCTCATCTGCTACCCTTTTTACCCCATCCCCACCTGGTGGCTCCCTCTCATTGTACTCTATCCCCTTCTCCCTGATCTACCAAGCTTGACACCTCGCATTTTGCCTTGTGTTCTGTGCTTGCTTCACTTTATTGTATTTTTGTAATATTTTTATATTTAGATTGTAGTGTATTATGTACTATGCTGTCCATCCCTATCCTGTATGTCTGAACTGTATTTTGATTTATTTTGTACGGCGCTGTGGACACCTTGTGGCGCCTTATAAATAAACGATAATAATAATAATGTAACACATTTCAACATGGAGAAATGTGTCCGCTCCTGAATTTAGCAATGACATTCCGGCTGAATTAACATGGGCACTATTAAAGAATTGATGTAAAAATCTTGTTTTACGTTAATTCCTTCAGTCTGCTTTTATTCAGTCAGAAAGTCAGGAAATTCAGGAGCAGATAGAAAATTCCCTGATGGCAAAATTCAGGTTGATGTCTCTGAACTAGATATTTGACAACACTTACCTGTTTGCTGCTTCTTACTTTTCTTCTTCCTCCTACTGGATCTGTTCTTTCTTTCTCTCCTAAATGTCTCCACATGCTTGATTTTCAGCGCCCTTCTCTTGGCGTGCCGGCTGACTGGGAGATAAGGCAGGTCACATAATTCATTACCCAGCCAGCCACTGGAAGCTGTCAGAAGTTGCAGAGAGAGTGAGTGACCGCGCATCCTGTATTTGGATGCTTAAGTCTGTGCAGGACGTTCTGTCACTCTCTCACCCTGCAACTTCTGACAACTTTGGCCATACATACAGGAGCCTGGTCAGCCTACCAGGCTGCTGCTGTATCTACTAACGGGCCGGATTATCAGCTGAGGCCTGGGGCTGTAGTCCCGTCAGCCCCATTATTAATCCGGCCCTGCTCGGCACGCCCCATTTTCAGGTTCTTAAGCGACTTACAAATGCCATAGGGCTATTTTATCTTTAGGTTCTTAGTTGTGAGCGTATGGCGGCTAATTAAGAACGTTACTGCGTAGCCACACCCAGATTTGCTCATTTAAATGCCTCCCTCCACACAATCTTCTAGTCTTCATACTTAATTTTTCCTGGCACGCCCCCTTTTTCTAAGTCTCTTTTTTTACGTCACTACGAACCCTGCGGCACTAGGTTACGTTAAGTTACTACGCATGCCCAGTATATCCCTTCCTAAATATATGTACCTAAAAACCCGCAGATTCTTAAGTGCCAATCAGGTCTTTTATCTCTAGCAGGGGGACCTGGAAAACATGCACTGTTAGTGGTCCCTGAGGACAGGTTTGAGAACATCTGGTGTAGTGTTTGGCCATTTCAGATAATTGTATAACATTTTTGCCAATACATTTTTGGTGACAGGAGAACCATTAAAGGCATATATATGCAAATGACACATTCCTGTACCTCACTTTCCTGTTTCCTGCTGTATACTGACACTGACAGCCATACTTCACATAATTCTATAAACAATAGGTGATTGTATAAACACCACTGGATGTGTATTGCAAAGGAATCCCATTGTGTATTCAAAACAAGTGGCTCAGTGATCATGTTAACGCCTGTCTGGGCGTCTGTGATGACTCAGAAATCACAGGAACTCTCTAATATTTGTCTTATACGAATGGGAGTTTCTGTAATTACTTTTTTTTTTTGGTGATTCACAGCTGCAGACCTAATCCAAACAGGTTGTCACTGAATCCTATGAAACCCCTTTCACACCAAAGCTGGAAAAGCTGGTATTTTCAACGCAGGTTTTTCAGGGAAGAAATGCCGGTTTAAAAAAAAAGGACACCTTTAAGCACACAAAAATACGGGGAAATTCCCAGGTCTGTCCCTTTCACACCGCCAATGAATTTCCCGGGTCAGGCGTATCAAGCAACTGTCAATTATTATAGAAAGGAGCTTTTATTGGCTGCTTGAAATTTCAACGATGGCTGACGATTTAGTTCTTGCTAGCTCTGAGACCATGGTTGTGTTGATCATTTTGCTGTTTGAGGCAGCAAATTACACCCTTTTGCAGCTGATGACAGTGTGTCAGATGGTTTATTCTGATATGTTGAGAAAACGGGCGCAATTCATGTCGGAGTTGCAGGATACTCTATGCCATTATTTGCTCTGAAGGAGAGCATACATCAAATCCATGCAGATGTCCAGTCTGAGGATCACAACACACAGTAGCAGGAGATTGTGGTCCAGACAGCAGTGTCATGCTGAAGCTTTCTGGGCAACAGTCGAAGTGTTTGAGGAGGACCAGTGGATTGCGAAGTTCCGGATGTCTCGTGGACCTTCCAGTATATGCTGGATGCAATCTCCCCAGTGCTGACCAGAAAGACCACAGTTTTATGGATCCCCATTCCAGCCTGGAGGAGGCTAGCCATTGCCTTGTGGTGGTATGCTACCACCGGGGAATATCACATGATGTCATGCATGTTCTGAATTTCGACCATCTGTAACCTCATGCTTGAGATGACTGAGGCTTTGCTGGAAGCACTGTATCAGCGCGTTATCTACTTGCCTGAGGGAGAGCGTCTGGATAAGACCATTGTCGGCTTCCTGAGACGTGGCTATCCGCAATGTGCTGGAGCAATCGGCGGGACACACATCCCCATCTTTGACCCTGCGCAGAATCCGAAGGATTACCATAACCAGAAAAGCTGGCATTCCATTGTCCTCCAGGCTGTAGTGGACCACAACTATTGGTAAGCATACTTTACAATGATAACTTTAATTATATGTAGTGCAATGGAATGCTAACGGTATGGTATGTTCAGCTTCACAGATGTTTTTATTGGCTGGCCTGGACGTTCTCATGACGCCCGCGTGTTGGCAAACTCTGAACTCTACAACCTGGCCGAGGAGGTTAGAGGAGGATACTTGTTCCCCAGAGAGGTATATAAATAACTTAACCGCTGTACATCTTGTAACTGTTTAAACCTGCTATTATACCCCCTGTCTCTCCTGTACCTGCTTATATCACCTGCTATAATACCTACCCCCTGTCCCTGCGTATATCCTCTGCTATTATATCCCCCTGTCCCTCCTGTAACTGCTTACATCCATCTATATCCCCTTATGCTTTCTGTAACATGTTTTTCTAATGTAGTATGGACTTACACAGAGCATCCATATATTTGTAAAATAAACTTTTACACTCTCTTTCAAAGACAGTCAATGGAGTGGAGATCCCGGTGCACCTCATCGGGGATGCTGCATATCATTACGTTGATGGCTGAAGAAGGGCTCAACACAGCATTTTCATCTTTCTGCGAAGCAAGTGAACTACAAATATACCCTCAGCTCGGCTAGAATGGTTGTGGAAAACACACCAAAAAAAAAGAAAAAACAACACACAATTTAATGTGTTGTAGGTGCCTTTAAGTAGTGCAACACCTTATGAACGCCTTGGACAAAGCCCGTACAGCGGGCGAAACGCGCGTCAGGCTTTACAATTGGAGAACGGGACACCGCATGTAGGACCGTGTGCACCGGCCAGCATATCCTCCGTATCCTCCTTCTCTTCGTGGTAGCCTTTGGGATAATCATGAGCCGCAAGCTGCATTGTGTAATTAGACAGCAAGAGTAGGGTAAGATATGCACTGTGGTGCAAAGCATGTGCCGTGAGGCCATTAGTTGTTTCTTAGGGACAGCTGCCCTATTTGTAATTATTAGCTAGTTAGTTAATGCTTGCTCTTTGCTCCGTTATTTAGGACCCATTGTCCTTTATGTATAGTCCCATGCTACCACCATTGTTTTAAATATTTTGCCCTGTGCTTTTTCTTATTACTGGTTTTAATGGCTGAAATAAAAATATAATGTTTTATATCGACAGCTGACTCTTTATTCATAAGGTGTTGCACTACTTAAAGGCACCTACAACACATTCAATTGTGTGTTGTTTTTTCTTTTTTTGGTGTGTGTTCAGGTTTAATAGGTGCTTATAGGAGCACCCTTTACATCTTTTGGCAATTATAAAGGCTTTTTGTGATTAGCTGATGCGACTATTTTTTTGTATGGTTGTGGAAAACGCCTTTGGACAATTAAAGGGTAGATGGCGTAGTTTGCCTAAGCGGATGAACTTTGACATTTGTGAGATGCAGCAAGAGCGTTTTCTACCTGAATGGATCTTTCAGCACTCTGAGCTGTCAGAGCTGCCTGATCCACAAGCTCCTGTGATTGAGCTTCACAGCTCACGCGTAGACCCTATACGTTCTGTGTTGCTGGTGGATGTTGTGGTGGAGGGTAATTCGGTGGAGGGTAACCTGGGAACCGGTTGGGTGGTAGGGAGAGTAAGCGGGTGCTGGTAGTGGTGGTGCAGATTGCGAACTTCTCATTCCCTTTACTATGCGCTCAATAAATGCCATGTTGGTCTCACTGTTTTCATGGGTTTTCTGTGTAATTCTGTCAAGGAATTTGTCCTGCAGCCTGGTTTCATGATCAAAAAACCGCTGCATCCTGTTACTGTTTATAGTTAGTTGAGTTTAAAGAGTTATACAAGTTATATAGTTATAGTTGAAGCTAGTATTTTGTTATGGTTGTATTTTTTTATTTGTGTATTTACTGTTGTTATTCGTGTTTATATTCGTTTTTAAAATTACTTTTTTAGTTTCCTTTTATTATTGTCTTTAGCATGTTTTTTTTGCTATGCCTTTCTTTGGACTATAACATGCTCTCCTTTATGATTATGATGACAGCAAAGACTATGAAAAACTTAAACAAATTAGTGCAATGGACATACAATGTTCATCAAAAGATGACAGCAGAATATAGATTTGGCTCCTCCGTTAGCAGCAAAGTGTCAGTTGCACTGGACTCGACCTCACTTTCATCATCGTCAAACATCAGAGGAGACGAAGGCCTGGATGGCTTGCTGGATCCTTGTGATGCTTGTGAACTTTGCTGGTGTCCCGTAATGGATGAGGAAAGTGCTACTGGATTACAGGAAGCACTGGACCCAAAAATTGATGTACATAACTCATAAAATTGCCAGTGTATTCTCCCATTGCCACTCTTTTTATGTTCATCATGTACTTTTGAGAGCTTCTTCTTTAAAGCTTTGAGCTTGTTTACAACCTGTTGTTGCGTCTTGATTATTCCACATTCCTCCAGCTTCTTTGAAATATTGTGATAAATGTGGGCGTCCTTTACAGTGCCCGATATTTGCTCCTTAATTTTTTAAGGACCCGAGAATAACCCTTCTTTTTTGACCTGGGTCTACCGGAAGTGGGCGTTTCACACCACCACCAAATACTCAGGTTTTTGCCGATTCCTGGGATTTGGTCCAAAACCTGTTTATTTGGTGGTGGTGTGAAAGGGGTTTGAGTCATCATCACTTTCTGCAAGGAGTGGAACTCCCCAGCCCTGCAATCAGAGATGCCTTACTCACACTGGACTGTGTGCAGAGTACCGGACGTATAACATATATGTCCGATGTTTTGTGATTTTGATGACTGCGCATCCATAGTCATTTTTTTACGTAATCTACGTATCTTTTGCTTATGTAGATTGCGTATATGTGGTCCACTTCGGTCCACTTCCTCACACATTGTGTCACGTGCCACTCCCCTGGCTACCAGACTGAAGAGACCTTCTCTTGCTTCTCTGACAGCCATGATCTTAATGTAATGTGTTTTTTTCCATTTCAATTCAACTATTATAATTTTTTACTTGCTAATAAAGGAGGAGGATGGACAAGGGGCCTAGAAATAGCTAGGAGTCTTTTAAAGTAAATACACACATAGGGCCTGATCCAGAGCAACGATCGCAAGCGAGCGTACGACGAGCGTATGCGAAAATTCGGCCAAAAATTCGCAACGCGCATGCCCAGTATGACAGCTTCCGGTCGCCCGGGCGTCATGAGCGAATAGCGGGCGTATTGATAGCGTATTTTTCGCTCGCGGGGCGTACTTTCTTTACGATGGTCGGCTGGGCGCCCGTTTTACTACAGGGAGGCGGGGATAGCCATTTAAATTGTACAGTATGGGCGTGCTAAGCCCGTACGCTCAGCGTATTTTCTGCGAATTTTCGTACGGGCGACGGTCGTACCCAGCCCAGT
>WWET01000017.1:223448-237922 GCA_011038615.1 Limnodynastes dumerilii
CTGCACATGCGCAGGCACTTCATTCGATATGAAGTGCCTGCGATGCCGGCAGAGCGCTTCGAGGGACCTCGGCGGAGGGGTGAGTATTAGTAACTTTTTAAAGGGAAGCTGCCAGGCTCGCCGCGAACACAGGCGAGCCTGAAGCAGCTTCCCTTCGGGGGAAATTTTTTTTTTTGTAAATATAGCCCACAGAGAGCTGCTGGAGTAAGCTCAATACATAGCACACACACTCTGACAGATGGTAAACTCAGAATGGGGCTGGAGTCGGAAGCACGCGACTCTAACACCGAGAGACAGAAAGCGGGACTGGTAGTTCCCACCAAAGTGTTTCACCGCCAGCACACACAAACACACATGGACAGACTAAACAGGACACCACGAGGACCAGGAGAGAGGAAGGGGTAACAACGGAGAATGGAGGACGGCAGACGCCAAACAGAAGCACGAGGCACACGATCAGAACAGCAGGCTAGATGCATGAAACCAGACAATATCACCGGCGGTGAGGAACACACAGAAGAAGCTATTAAAAGTTCCCGTCGCCAATCAAAGCATGCAAGCAGATTTACCCCCTATCAGAGTAGAGAGTCATGGATGCCAGGTCCAAAAAACCACCATGTAATAGAACAAGTTTAAATGCTGTTAAAATTACTCTGACAGCTTTTAACACCGCTACTCTGTCTAATTAAATGAGAAAAATACTTATTTTCTCATTTAAGTATTGTGGAACATCGAATTCCACTGTTACATAGCAGACACATGCTGATACAGACAGATGGACAGCCTTGCGCCCATCTTTTTGTGCTCGCTCCCTTTGTGAGGACGCACAGTGCTCATTCCTGTTGTGCATCCATAAGGAAAGCCGTTGTGTTTCAAAACCATTAGGTTCTCTTTCAAAACCTTGAAAAAGAACCTAACGGTTTGAAACGTGTCAGTGTCAGTGTCAGTGGGAATACAATCGGAGGGTTCCCAGTCTGCATGCCTGCTGATCTTCCTGACCTGTGAGGTTATTTTCCCAGGACTGTCATCTCCTTACAGCATGGCTGGGAGAATGGTACGCTACTGTGACTCTTCTCCCGTTTTTCTTATTGTGTGTTTTCTGATTTTATGGTTTCAATTTGCTTATAATACATATATATTTTACTTAATTTTTTCATCTGGTCCAATACTTTGGGAAATACGAGGGACAGGGACACTGCGGTGTCCTGAAAACATTCTCCCTCCCTGACTGACACCGGACTCCACAGGTAATCTTCACTTTTGGATCACAGCAAACCTTGGAAGCTCCAGTATCACCAGCTACATGTTTAAAGAATGTATTATTATATTAACCAGATCTTTTGAAGAGAAACTGTGAGTCACACTTACCATTACCTGAGAACTTAAAATCCTGCATCTCTTTCTGGAAGAAATAGGTGAACTGTTCCTGTATTCTGTCTCTTTTTCATCTTATTCTTCATGAACTATATTTACTTACTATGAACTAACTATTCAGAACATTTTTCGTATATTAGTTTATTAGTTTTTTTCACATTTTTTCAGTGTGTTTTTTGCTTTCACGTCATTCAACTCATTATTGTTAAAGTTTTTTTATGTATAAGATTTTTTTTAGGAATTTTCATTTATTCTTTTTAATTAGCACTTACTTTTTTCATCAGTCTAGGTAGAGATTCATTAACTCTATTTAGAGTTTGTTAGGATATCTATGAATATTGCATTTTAGGAGTCTGGTATTTAAGATATTTTGCACTTTACTGTTTTAGCACTTAACACTAATTAAAAAGAGCTCAGTACACCTAGTTCTTTGTTCAACCACTGAGAACAGTGAATAAAATCCTCCCTAAATGCTCTATAAACATGTAATATAACATACAATATTGGCTATTGATAAGGGCATGACTTCAAAATTGTACGTGATAGTAAAAATCTATGACCACCTTGATGTCAGTGCAGAGAATACACTTATAAAAACACATGAGGAGCCTTTTGACAGAATCATTGAAAACCAGTGTTATCAAACACTGGATGGCCACCATGCAATCTTCTCAGTGACCAATACAACTATGATCACAGTGTGTGTTAGTTTTAGCCAATCACATTCAGAATTAGCTAATTATAACACACCTGTCAACAATGTTGTAGTTGTGACTTAACCCCCAAAGAATCAAACTTTAAATATTGGATTTCCTTGTAGTTATAATATTTTTCTTTTGTGCTTGTGTGGTGAGGGGGAGGGGTTGCCCTTTAAAAAAAAATTATACTGGATTTCATTTTAAAGATACCACTCAAGAGAGGAATATTCTTAAGAACATGGATATCACTGAAACAAGACTATCGTATAAAAAGGAATGCACCTGATCCAGAAAAAAAAGTGCCATTTACTGATACTCCACAATCTATTTCTGACCCTTGCATTAGAATTTGAGAATTCAAATGCAATGCAAAATATATGAAATGCTGGAGCATTATGCAAGTGTAAAAAAATTTTGTATGGTGTCAAAGTCACACACAACCATGGTGACCTATTTTTATTTATGGTTTGTAAAAAAAACACACTTAAAAAAAAAACCATACGCGCTCATTTTTTATTGCAATATTTTTTTGTTTATTTTGCCATTCATGTGCATTTTTCTTTACAACATTTACATTATAGAGCAAATCCTTGTTTGGATTATATAGCCGCCCTCTATCTGTTATATTTATGTTCACTTTTTATAATTTGCATTAAAGGTACCATTTCAGCATCTGGTCTTGCACCAGATGTTTTAAGTTTATGTCAATCTATTTGATTGGAACTAGATGCATCACAAGGTGCACTTGTTGTAATGGCACATTTATATTTATATAACTTGACTAATAAATTGTTCACAATTTTATATTTTAGTGTAATTTTATCCACAAAAAAGTGTTTGCCTCTATATGTGAACACCTTATCTTTTTTTAGTTCCATTTCAATAAATTTTAGGACTGAACTAGCCAAATTTGCTGCACAGATATCCAAAGTAACATTTGATAGATTCAATGTTGATAATGCTTCAATATTATTCTTGATCATCCTTACTGTAATTCCTGTAACTTCCATAGCATATCTTTTGATTTCTACACAATGGGCCATTTCACTGTCAGACAAGTTTTGGCTGTAATCAGACGAGAGTTGATAACTGGCATTTAAAGAATTTACCATTACATTTACAATGGTAGTTGCCACATCGTTATAACCAAGTAAAAACAAAGTAGGTTTAAGAAATATGTAGTCAATTTTAATATTTAGATTTTGCTTAGCTGTTTGAATAATTGTATCTGCAATCTCCCTGGCATACTGCTCAATTGTTGTTTGTGACTGAAACAACATGGGGCTTTCAATCCTAGATTCTGGAACGTCACATGTATCTGAAGATTTGGAGACAAAAGAATCAGCAATAGTAGGTGTTTCCTGGGTCTTCTGACCAAAAAAGTCATCCAGTTTAGAAATAGCAACATCCTTTAATTTTGTAAAAATTGCTTTATCAAGACTATAAGCTCTGCTATTCACTATGGAAGAATATAAATAGTCAAACAGAATCTTTATGATATCATCTGTAACACCATTTACTTCAGAATCAGAGAAATATGAACTGGAATCTGTTTCCCTGAACTTAAGAGAGGACTTTGAAAGTAGCTGTTGGAGACCGGGATATGTTGTTTGAGGAGGTAAAATCACATCATTTAACAGTTGTTTACAGAATGTATACATGGTATCCTTCATTGCACATATTATTTCTGTCTTAATAGGGTCCTTTGTTTCAAAGTTTTTAAAAAGATTTTGCATGAAGGTTCTACTTAAATTTATTTCAATTTTTTGTATCAAACACATGTCAGTCTTAAATGTTGAGAACTGGCTGATAGTGTCTGTATCAGATTCAGTATAGCTGTTAGAGGTCTCAGTTCCATGAAACTCATCAAGCAGAGAAATTCTAATATCGTTAGATATTTTTTTCAGCTGATTATCGATGACTCTTACCATGCTGCTACAAACAACCTTAGAATGCATATATAAATTTGACTTTGGGTTACCACTTTCTGGTTGCTTTGCTCTTTCTGCAGGTCCATGAAGTACACACTTCTGTACAAAAATTGATGGAAAATAAATGTCATCTGCTATATTTGTGCTTGATGGATGTGTAACTTTTAGAACTAGACTAAAAAATCCCATAAACTTTCCAAACACATCTGTGAGGATTAATTCACTAACTGTAGAGAAAAAGTCCATGTTAGTGTCTTCTGCTCCCAGAATACCTGTAGCAAAACTATCTTGCATACCGGATGCTATGTACTGGAGTAAATCTTTATGTTCCCTAACATTCTCTTCTGCAGCACACAAGCTTTTCAAAAGGTCTTCGACAATATGCCTGATTAAAATGTGCATTTCTGTTTGCAAGAATCCAGCAGTCTTTTGGCAACATTTAGAGAGGTCATTCTCAAAACACGCTGATCGTCCAGATGCGGGAGATTTCATTTCTGCTAACTTCATTATTTCTTTAAATGCTGTTTCACACATGACAGTCGCTTGCTTGAGTAAGTTAGATTTAGTCAAATAAGATTGTGTTTGGCTTTCATATATGTTGTGGATTGAATATTTGGTATCTAAACACTCTTGCAGAAGTGAGGATTTCCGCTGATACCTTTCCCAGCTCACATTTCTTCTGTTAAATTTGTTTTTAAATATACAGTCAAGAATAGACATCACTGTTGATTTAGATATTGTTTTGTTGCCAAACTGAAGTGAATTAGATGCAGTGCCAGTTTTACCATCTTGAAGATGCCAATGATCATCTTGCTGGCTAATAGAGCTTACAATTGTATTGAGCAATTTACTTACAACTACCTTGGCTTTCATCCATATTTCTGATTGCATTCTGGGAATGGATTGTATATGATCAATAGTAACAATTTCACCAACTGTTAAGTATGCTCTGAACTTTAGTAGAATAAAACTTTCTAATTTGGCAGATATTGTTTGGGTTATTTCCTCAAAAAAAGTATGTTCTTCAGAGAGGGTTAGGTCTGATTGAGTTCTAGGTTGATCTTCATCGCTAATGTCAGTTTGTAGAATTGAGTTTATTGAATTTTCAGCTTCTATTTGAGAAAAAAAGTTTGAAAAATATTCTTTGAACCTTTTATATGAGGACGTAATGTGAAGCATTTTTAAAATGTATTCAAAAAGGTGATGAGAAAAAGAACTAATGTCTGATGGTAACATGTTGTTATTGCTAATGTGATATATGTTGCCATAGCCTGTTAGGTGATATAAGTGGTCAGGTATTGGATATTTTATATCTGCAAGTATATTGAATAATGTTTCAGAAACAATCAACTCTATGATTTTAAGAGAATGATGATATTCATTTTGACTGTCTTTGTTAAAAATATTAATAATAAAGCAATTGCAGGCTATTATGGGCCAGTTATCCAGTGACTTTGACATTGAGTAAGGTTGATTTGTAAAATATTCTCGCTGTTGCCTATCAAAGTTAGGGTCATTTCCTTGGGCTGAGGATGTTCCAGACAAAGTTATTTTGCCCTCATTACTTTTATCTTCATAGTAATAAATCATACCTGGAACATTGACTTGTTCAATTGTACCCTGTAAAAACTGTAACTGGTGGTCAGAGACTTTGACTTTTGGTGAATCATGTAATATATTTTGATGTATTCCAGAGTAATTTTTCAATTTCACCTCCATCTTTGATTTGTAAATTTCCTCAAGAAATGTATACAAAAGAAACCTTTCCTCATTTGAAATGATTGTTTTGCCTGAAATTTCATGTGTTATGCAATTGTCAATTTCTCTAGACACAATACTTAACAATTTTTTTATAATCAGTTCAGTACTTAAATGTAATTCATGCTCAGGCCTGTCAATATCTGATATTAGTTGTTGTAGTTCTTTTTGTAGAAAGCTGTCATCTTGTTCAGGTGAGCTCAACTTGTCAGAAAGTTGGATTGGGTCTATCATGTTGTCTTTTTTACTATCAGGTATGCCTGTTTGTTTTTTAAAAATATTCTGATGATTTGTATTGACAAATGCTTCTAAATGAGGAAGTACGAGCATCACAATGCATTCACTGCTTTCTACAACTGATTCAATAGCTATTGGGAGTATAGCTTTGTGCATTGACTCCTGAATAGTTGTATCATCAAAGAATTGATTACTTAATTCTGATCTTGCTTTACTAAATACATCATAGATATTACACAATTTGCAGACAGCAGTTGCTTGCCATTTTGTCAAAATGTTGTCTACAATTTTGCTTGCTACCGAATACACTTCAGGTTGTGAGAATGCTGACTTTTCTGTAAGTAGGTGAAACACCTCATTATCCGATGTTTTCACATATTTGGGATGGCTATCAGAAGCTGTGTGAATAAATTCAAGTGGTATTTTATCAAACACTTTTTTAAGTATATTTACTGATTTTTTTGTTAATTTAGGACGCAAGGTTTGAAAATTCTCCGAGCATTGGTCTATAAAGAGCTGCAGTTGACAAGCTGGTTGATTAACTCCTCTTAGTAATGTAGGGTGTGATAATGTTTTAATACCAGAATATTTCTGATAGTTTTTCATTTCCAAATTTCTTTCTTTTTCTTCTCCACAAAAATTTACACTTGCTGAACTGATTCCATCTTTAAGACCATGCTTAACAATTCCAATGTCTCGTTCAACTGTTCTCTAAATGCATAAGAAGATAATATTAAAGTCATATACAAATGGTTGTCTAAATGACTATAGTTCTGATACAAATAAGAAGCTTTCTTTTTAGCTCTCCTCTTTATAGCTAATTAAACAAATTACACCATCAAGTGTCAAGGAGGTGTGATAATTTGTTAGTTTAATTTTCAATGCAGAGAAATAAGAGCACAGTTGAAAATTGTTTTTGATAAAGCAAATTAACAGCTTACTAAACACTGATGCTGCTGCTGAAGTAAGAGCTAGCTTTGCTACACAGATTCATTAAAGAAGGCATAAAAGCTTGAGATACCATCTACAACCTGGAGATCTTGCTGGTTGTTGTGTAGACAGTCAAGCTGTCGACATGTCAAATTGTAGACAGGTCAAAATGTCGACAGTTGAGTATTATGTTAGCATTACATATATATTATTATACTTTTTTCAATATTTTAACCTGTCTACGTTCTGACTTGTTAACATTTTGACTGTCGACATTTCATACCAGACACCTTGGAGAAACATATATAGGTTATATAGCCATAGTTTCCCATGTGTGGGTTGTTTTCTATGAGATGTGGTAAAGACAGAGGGCCCTATGTTGACTAGCGGACATATAACATATACATCCAGTATTTCGCGAATTTTACTAATGCGCATGCGTAGTAATTTTTTTTTACGTAATCTACGTATCTTTTCCTTACGTAGATTGTGTATATGCGGTCTTTAAGACCACATATAAGCAATCTACATAAGGAAAAGATACATAGATTACGTAAAAAATTTACTACGCATGCGCATTAGTAAAAATCGCTAAACACCGGATGTATATGTTATATCAGCATATGGTTCAGGAAGTGAGAGCGAAAGAAAAAAAAGAGAGAGAGAGAGAGGGAGAGGGAGAGATGCCAGAGGAATTAAGCACTCTGATTCAAATACAACTCAACATTAGGGTTCTACTGCTATATAATTTTATTTTAATATTACAGACTTTTTTATAACATGTGCAGTAGGTATATGCAGTATATGTAACTGAGAATATACGAGCAGGATGAAGCGTGTAAGAGAAGTGTTGGAGAAGGGGGGTACAGGATGCTAGAAAAGCATTGTAGGTCCCTGCTAATATACTGCTATGATGCACTGTTTTGTGGTTATGCGTGTTATGATTCATAAATTAATGATTCATAAAAGTAATGTAATCAAAATAATCCCTTTTACCTGAATTGCTGTCCTACACTTTGGACCAATTCCAGGTAAAATGATTTTGTCTTCTGGGGCAAGTGGAGATTTGTCGAATTCGAAATCATTTTTGCATTTTACCTATAAGGAAATAAAAAATACTTTATTAGACTGTTAATTAAGAAAATGTAGCATGTTTTACGTCTAATATAAATGAGAGTTTCTTAAGCTCTACTAAAGATACAGAATTTTGGGATGGTGTTATTGTGCCAAATTGTGCCATTATGTTAGCTGTGTTAAAGAGATCATGTGTGGGGTCAAACCGAGAGCCTGGTATTTACTGGAGCCCCTGATGGTGGGGTCAGACTTCAGACTTGGCTTTACGGTTTAAGAAAGTTGCAGTCGCTGTTGTCAAGTCCCAAAGTTATTAGGGCAGCCACAGGGACAGATGGACGTAGAATCACTATGCAGTGTGGCCAGGGGACAGATAAGTGGATCTGTAGAGTTCATGCTGACAGGCTACAGGTACTGACAGGTAATTCAGACAGTGGCCTCACTAGGGTTGGTGATACCTGGTGTAACTCATGGTGTGACCCCCATGAACCTCCTTACATACAAGGTCTTAGTAATGGGTTTGTACTGTTACACCTATATCATAAATTACAGGTATACAATGTAATGGAAATAGCAATGACATAGCAAAATAAAAATGACATTATTCAAATTACAATATCATATAATATCATGGCATACACTGCACAGAAATACAAATATGGCCAGATGCATTATTGAGATTTACAGGAAGCAATGCATAATTCCATTCAGACTTATCTGGCCATGCAAGATGAGACTTCTAAAAGTCTATACATTTGTTAGGAAGTTTCCTGGCTTTGCAAACTAAAAATGCTTTGGATTATGCTAGGCATAAATATTTCAGATGGGGTAATATGGCAGGGCACTTAGCTAACCTGCCAAGACCCTGGAAAAACAAGACATTTATCCACAAAATGTGATCCACAAATGTGGATATTACGCTTATCCCTAAAGCCAATAGGGATTAATTACTAATGGACTCTTACTGCCCAATAACATTAATAAAAGTACATTTTATAATACTCACCAACCATCTACAGTCTATTTTACCTAAGCCGTTAACAGAACACCTTGTGGTATTAGTTCACGGACGGCAGTTTGTGCTATACATACAGCTATTGAATTTGCATCTGCAAATTCTGACTCTACTAATCCTATGCTCCTTAGTCTCCACACACAAGGCCAGTCTGGCCACATTTCTTTGCGGTGTTGGAATATAGAGACTTTGGTCCTAATCTAGAGCTACACTGTGCCGCTGTTAGTAAGTACGGCCAGTGTAACTCTAATGCATTCCCCCATACACTCCCCCTGTCCCCAACTGAAGGCTACCCTAACTTCAGCCGGCGTAACCGAGTGTATTTACGCCTGGACTCAAGCGTAATTGGAGAAACCCTGCCCCTTGGACCTAATTTCCCTGCCTCCCCCGCCTAACTTCCGTAACTGCATCATAGTTACGGTGCTCGCCGCCCTTTCCTCCGTAACTGCATCACAAGATCCACTATAAGGTAAAAAACATCTGCCGGGCGCATGAGCAGATTGGCTTAACAGCCGATCTTACGCTTTCGCCCGGCGTAATAACGATCCAGAGCATAGCTTTTGCTCCATCCGTGTCATCAAATTGAGACTGACACCTGGGGCTAGATTTATTAAGCTGTGGGAATGGAAAAGTGGAGATGTTGTCCATAGCAACTAATCAGATTCTAGCTCTCACTTTCCTATTACATACTAGAAATAAAGGAAAAAGGGGGATGGGTGGAAAGAAAAGAAGGGCTTAAGGGGAACACTAGAGGGCACACAAGGTCCACTGTAGAGTAAATGCAAATATCGTACTGTGTTACTATATATAAATATCCAGAACGAGTTCTAAAGTGATGCTAATAATGCAGGGTGTATCATTATAATACCAAGTAAGATAATGTGAATCAGCAAGATTATTGCCTGTTCATACAACTAACGCAAAAAATATGCCACTGAAATATAACATAACATAAATATGAATGGCGGTAGCAAGGAATAGAAGATCACAAAATCTGTGATAGATAACGCACAGGTATTATGTATAATGATAGAATAAAAAGCATCATATATAGAACTCCAAAAAATCTTAATTAAAAAGAAAAATCAAGACAGGAATCAAGGTTTAAAAAGTCAAAAAGAATATAAATCAGAGATAAGAATTAAATGTACACAGAAGCCTGGAGATATCAAGGCAAAGAAAACATTGGTGGAAAGTTCACAATAATGTATAAAAAAATTGCTACACTGTATATATCAGAGTACCAGAGAAGGAGTGCTATAAGCACAATGAGGGAGAGAAAGTGATAATTAATGAGTCATGGAGCTGAGCCATATGTGTCCAGTGTACAAATCTCGGCAAAAACCCAGGTATTTGGTAGTAATGTGAAACCACCCTTTCTCAAAATCCCGGGTCTAATGACAGGGTTTTTCTTGGGTCGCACACAGGTAGGGTGGCAATTGGTCCTGGGTTTTTTACATTGCCTACTGATTGGACAGATTTCTTTACTGTTGCTATGGCAACAGTAAACAAATCTGTTTTTAGTGTTGAATCCCTAAAAAAAAAAATTGTTAAGTATTTTTTTTATATTAAGAGCCTGCCCGATATTTTATTATGTAGGTAGGAGGGGCATAACTTTTTTGTGTTTAACACAGGATGATAGGGCATGCAGGCATTTGTGGTTCTCCAAGAGCCAGCAAGCCCTGGCATCCTTAGACATGCTGGTGCTTGTAACACTTCAAGCATCAGCATGCCCTGCTATGTTATAAATCCACTAATACCCAGGAAATTCCTGGTGATCTGAAAGGGTTTTTGTGGGCTTATAACACTACTTTTCTTTTAATACTGAACTATCCTGTGCACAATTTTCCAACCTCCATCAATGACGAAGATCTTGCAATGTACTTTAAGGACAGGATTGACAAGATAAGACAGGAATTATCCTCCTTCCCCTCATCTACCAACATACTATCCAATACCCTTCCTCCACCCTCTGGCACTTTGTCATCATTCCATCTCACAGATGATGAGAAAGTATCTTCTCTTTTTTCTACTATTTCTATTTTTTCTACTACCTGATCCAGTACCTTCACAACTCAGTCGATGTCTATCTTTTGTGCTTTTTCCAACCTTAACTACAATCTGCAATCTCTCTTTTAAGACTATATCTTACCTTCATTATTCAAGCACGCACTGATTACTCCAATTCTGAAACAAACTAAACTTAAACCCAAATTCTCCCTCATATTATCGTTCCATTTCACAGCTCCCATACCCATCAAAGCTGCTTGAAAGATTTTCCTACACTCGCCTCACTCACTTCTTATACCTACACGATCTTCTAGATCCTCTTCAGTCAGGCTTTCGTTCTTAACATTCCACCAAAACGACACTGACCAAGACGGCCAATGATTTAATCACTGATAAATCTAAAGGTCACGACTCTCTTCTAATTCTCCTGGATCTTTCTGCTGCTTTTGAAACTGTTGATGACTCTCTTCTCATCCAAATGTTACAATCCCTGGGTATTCAGGACACAGCCATTTACTGGTTCACATCCTACCTCTCTAATCGCTCTTTCAGTGTTCACTTTTCTAGATCTACCGCTCCTGACCCTCCTACTAACTGTTGGAGTACCACAAGGCTCAGTCTTGGGTCCATTGCTCTTTTCTATCTATACCACTTCTCATTGACAACTAGTACAGTCATTTGGATTTCAATATCATCTTTATCCAGATGATACACAAATCTATCTATCCACCCCGATCTATCAGCAACCGTGCCGGCCCGTGTAACTGAATATCTTTCTGCCATTTCATCCTGGATTTTATCTCAAACTTAATCATTCAAAAACAGAGCTTTTTTTATTTCCTCCTGTCAACAAAAGCTACCCACCCAGTCTCTCTATATATAAAATATTCCCTATGTTTCAAGCTCGGTGCCTAGGTGTTACACTTTTCACTGAACTGTCCTTTGTGCCCCACATACAATCTGTTTCTAAGTCCTGTTATATACACCTAAAAACACATTTCCAGAATACGAAAATATCTCTCACAAGACACTGCTAAAACTCTCATTCATGCACTAATAATCTTCCGCATTGATTACTGCAATGCTCTCCTTATTATACTCCTACAATATGAAGTTACCCCTCTACAGTCTATATTGTACACAGCAGCAAGACTGTTTTTCCTCGCTGCTTATAATAGAACTAGTCTGCCCTGTCAATCTGTGCATTGATTACCTGTTTACTACAGAATCAAACACAAAATCCTCTTGATAACCTATAAAGCCATAAACTTACTCTAGTTCACAACCAATACTACAATCAGGGTATCTGAGGATATAATGAAACAAAATTTACCTTAAAATGGCCTATCATCTGTAGAAAAAAAAACAGTTTTTTATTCTCCCAAAACAATTAAAAACTTGATAAAATAAGCGGTCTTATCTGTAGCCCAGTGCAGTGTTTAACCTGCATTGTGCCTGAACATCCAAACTGAGGTTTTATCACAATGTATATGTGATAGCTCACTGGTCCAGTGTATCTCCTGGTCAGCGTCCAAATTGCAGCTGAAAACGTGTTTTGTCACAAAACTTTATCACGAGTGTGGCTAACCACTCACTGCTGTTCAGATAAGCCACAAATTAATTAGTGGCTCACGGTCTTTAAATGGCCTATTCCAATAAGTTCATTAGTTTGAACTAGTGATGAGCGGTTTGGATTCTGTGAAATCAAACAAATTCCAATATAAGGCAAAACGCCATTTTCATGGAAATGTCTAATCTAGAATCACACTTCTGTAGCATAGAGTTGTGTACACAATAACTTGAATAGTATTTTGTAACTCCATATTTTTTCCTGTGTTGTGGGAAATTTTTCATACATATTCTATCTTGTTTGACAGTACACACTGCCTATAGTATAATATCAATCCAAATGACACCTCATTTTGATACAGAGTCAGTTTGGTAAAGCTTGCCCTATTTGTAAAACAAAGCCTAGTTTGTTATTAAATTATATCCATTCTATTCCTGTTTTTTTGTGCGTAGGGCATTAGGGTAAATATTGCTAGTGGTGTGGTTAAAAATCCAGGTTTGTTATTTCATTAAAATCTGGTGTGTCCTCCTTCCGTCTTTATTAAGCGCACTAAAATATTAATACATCCATTGTGTCCTTGTTTTTTATACGTAGTCAGTTTGCTATAACTTTGCCACAGACGTAAAAAGTTAAAACAAAGTCACATTTGGTATTTAAATAAAATCTTATATGGTTGAATGTCTCAACCATATATTGTCTATTAGTGATCCAGTGTGCAGACTGGGTACTATGGTCAGTGGTCCCATGAGTGAAGTGTAGTATCTGTTCTCATGTGGTTATCATGGACTGTATTCACACACGTTTTTGCGTCAGATTGTGTGCATATTTTTAGGAGCGGATGAACAGCGCATGCATAGTAACTTTTTCCACGCAAATTAAGTAGTTTTTACGCACGTAGGTACTTTAGACGCCGCAGCGCTTTCCATAGACATATGGCTCGGTCTGCGGGAAAAGCCACATACCCATCTCCCCCGCACATGGATTAGGACCAGGACTCTCTTCCACACCGAAGTGCCCTTTCAGAGAACTACAAAAATTGGTATCTTCAGAAACTGTAAGCTGCTATTTTCTCACTTCTTCGAGGATCGTTTTAACACTACTTTGGGAACTTGTAAAATCTAAAGAATTATATGACCATTCAAGACTGTGGATTTCATTAGACCTTTTTCAGCTTTCATTCTAATTACTGATTCTATTATTAATAATTAGTTTTTTTTTTGTTTGTTTTTTTTTTGTTTCTCAACAAGCGGTATTAACTCTTGAAGCTCCTTTTAATGATGAGGAGATTGAGGAAGCTTTAAAGACATTTCCCAACAATAAGGCTCCGGGGGTTGATGGGTTTAAGACCTTTTTAGTTCCTCGGTTGCGAATCTTGTTTGATCAATTGTTGGACCATGGAGTTCTTCCGCAGTCTATGTCTGAGGCGCTGGTGGTGGTGATAGGTAAGCCGGGAAAGGATCCTTTGCTCCCTGACTCGTACCGTCCAATTTCATTGTTGACATCTGACATTAAAATCCTTGCTAAACTGCTGGCATTAAGGCTTAATAGGGTTATATTGCAGTTGGTACACCCTGATCAAACGGGATTTATGCCCGGTAAGTCTACTGCCATAAACCTTAGGAGGCTGTTCTCCCATCTACAGGTGCCTCATGAAGCTGATGACGGGGAGGTGGTGGTGTCCTTGGATGCCGCCAGGGCCTTCGATTCGGTGGAGTGGGGGTACCTGTGGGAAGTTCTGGATTGTTTTGGGTTCGGCCCGAGATTTATTAGATTAGTGCAGCTCCTATATTCCGCTCCAGCTGCAAGAGTGTGCATTAATGGGTACATTACTGCTCCTTTGGCTTTGGGACGAGGTACGAGGCAGGGCTGCCCTCTTTCTC
>WWET01000017.1:251949-262354 GCA_011038615.1 Limnodynastes dumerilii
GAACTGCTTTTTCATTTTTTTTCTTTTTCTTTGTATCGGGAACACGTTTAGCAAGATGCATTTTCTAGGAAAGTAAAATTGATATGTCACATCAGACATTCCACATAATAATAGTATTCAGCAAAAAAAACAACAACAAAAAAACATTAAAAAAAGAACAAAAATATTTTTGTTTTAAATCATGGCAAACATAAACATATACAACTATATTTCACACCTGTCTTGTTTTTGTTTCTTAAACTTAAGTTATACAGTTGTTGCGTTCTCTTTAACATTTTTCATCTTTAGATTTATCATTTCTTACTAGTTAATATTTATGTTTGTCATAAGTTAGATTTTATCTTTGTTCATTACTTTAGAAATTATAATATACACCGGGCTCTGCTAGGCCATACAGCCCCCGATCCTCCACTCTTCCTGGTGGAAGCCCCTGGGTGAGGACTGTGGAGGCCATCTCTGGATAGCGGTTGGACCAAACCCAATACCCCTACCCTACCCCCTGTAAACCGTCTTGACTCTTCTCTAGCCAGGAAGCAGAGTGCTGGACAGGAGGTCCGGATGAAGAAGCAGTGGCTCAGCCTCTGTCTCCTGCGGCAAAGGCTCTGTCAGTGGTGCCTGCTTCACCCTGACTCCCTGGAGGAAGACCCCAACTATAAGAACAATACACCAGGATCCTGGACATTTCCCTCTCTCCTTCTTTGCCTCCCTCTGACAGCTGGTGAGTGGCTCCACTGTTTAAAACTTACCTCAGCTGACCTGCAGCCTCCATCACACCCTGAGTATCTCACCTTGCACTATAGTGGGCATCACATACAAACAAATTTTGAGGGCCTCTAGAGAAGCACCCTTCGGGATGCTTCCTATTCTTTCCAGCCAGCACTTGAGTCCAGTGTTCCCCCTCCTTACTCCCTCTTCCCTTGGTCATCACCTGATAGGTCTTTTTGATTACTCCTCTAGTTTCCATTGCTGATACCCTCTGTAGCTACATTCTCCATTACTGTACTACCATGCCGCTAAAAGTATTATCATTAGGCCGGATCCAGGCCCCCGCACTCTTTACGTGTCCAGATTCCTACCTTAACTTTTACGACTAAGCCGCAAGCCTAGTTGTAATGGGGCATCCTCACCCCAACCCCTCATTTACATGGCTATCCCCACCTGCATGGTGGGGATACAGCCATCATAAATTAAGGGTCAGTTCCTTCTGTGTAAATGCTGACGTACTACATTACGTACCTTAGTGTTTATGCTGTTGGAACATCTGGCTTATGCATGCGCAGATATTCCGAGATAGAGGATTTACGCAAATGACTTGCATAAGTCCCCTGTCGTACTTAGGTCAGGATCTGGCCCATTGAATGTAAAAGGCCTTAACTCTCCCCAAAAGAGATCGAAGCTATTCTCCTCCCTTAAGACCTTGCAGGGTGATCTTATTTTTCTACAAGTAACCCACTTTGCCCAAAGTCTCCTCTCGACACTTCAATCTTGCCTCTTCCCAGATGTTTACCATTCTTGTGATAGTAGAGTTAAAAAGAGGGGCATGACGATAATGTTTGCCCGACATCTTACTTTTGAATTGCTAAATTCATACACGGATGAAAAGGGCCGATACTTGGTGTTAGTGGGCAAGCTTAATAACCTTTTGTGCACTCTGCACCAAATATATGCCCCTATTGTTGGCCGAGACAGATTTTTCCGCAGATTGGGCTCCTTTCTATATCTATATTCACAGAGACTAATCATACACCCATACCCAAGACAGTCTTATGTTGCAAAAGTCTGTGGCACTCTAAGAGTCATTTATCACCAGTGATCTTGTAATCAGTCTGCACAGAGAAAAAGCAGAGTATAATTCAGCAGCTGCCTTATTGCAAATTTGATAAGAACTGTTTGTGTGAAACAAATATAATTACAAGGAAAGTCTGTCAAGATACTGCTTGTGAATTGTGTATTAAGATGTTCTTTTTTTTGTACAGATAGTCAAGTAAAGCTGTGCTTTTGCCAACCATAGTGGAAACTGCCACTATCTCACTGTAACAGGAACACTCTGTAGTACCTAGTTGAAAGTAATACGAACACTAGTATAACATTTTATTGCTTAAATTCACTGCAATCTTTGGCATAGTGGCAGTTATAACAAATCAACTGCTGATAAGTATTTGTAACCTTTTAGAAAAAAGCAACATGAAATAGTGACACTTCTATTGCTTATTGTTGTCCATTTTTTGTTCTACATTTAATATGCCCTTTTAACAAGCCTGCAACATGTTTCCTACTGACCTCCTTTGATGAACTATTTTGATTCATTGTCTAAATGTGAGTTACAGAATTAACAGCTATTTATTATATGCTTATGCAGTATGTAGTCACAGGTTCTGTGACTGTCATTTGTAAAGTGTATAGACTGACAGAATTATTATAAAGTGAGAGGGAGTATTCAATCTGTTACCAAGAAGAAACTAATGAATTCTTGCACCCATAGTAATATATCTCTTAGTTGCTCCTATTGGTTGACTTTTAATTGTGTTTACTTGTGCTGAGTATTCCTGCAGGTGCGGCAATGCAAAAACATGGACAGAGAGACCTCCGGAAAGCCGGTTGCAGTCGCCGGTCCGATGGCCCGCTTTGCAAAATAGAAACAGCCGAAAGTTACTTTTTGGCTGTGTCTATTTTGTACCGGGGGCCATTTTAGAACTTTTTTTTATGAATGGGTGAATGTGCCGATCGGCATACTCGCCCATTCATTTTCGCAGACCCGCAGGTTGACAGCTACGGATAGGTAAGTAACCTATCCGGGGCATTTAGGGGGGGTTAGGGTTAGATGCTTAGGAAGGGACGGTTAGGACCATAGAAGGGAAGGGTTAGGGCCAGGCTGCGGGCAGGGGGGTCTTAGGGTTAGGCTATAGAGAAGGGAGTATTAGGGTCAGGCTAGGGAGAAGGGAGGGTTGGGGTTAGAATTAGGGTAAGTGTTGGGGTTAGTTTATCCACTCACCTTTCGGAGCACCGTATTCGGTGCTCCAGGGATCGATTGCTATGCCTCTTCAAGGCATAAGTAATTGAAATAGGGCTGTTCTATGCTGGGACCCACACCCCTGGAAAGCAGAGACCTGTCTGCCTAACGCATTCAATTAATATATACTTCATTCTCTTTCCATTAAAAAATTGCCACTCACTGGTTCTAAATATCATTGGAATTTACAGTGTAAATCCTACCACAAAAATATGAAGAAACATAATCATAACATTTGTCATCTGGACTTTGTCAATCTAAAATATAACTGAAATATAACTGAACTGATGAAAGAATGAAAAATAGCTCCATGCTCCACATTCATGTGTATAATGAATAAAGGATGATGTATTACAATTGAAGATCTTTTTCAATCTGTTTACCCAATGGTAAGCTGGAGGTTTCCATGGGTGTTTCTAGAGAGGTGCCCCATTGCTCCAGCTGAGCCCCATTCTAAGGCATCAGATGCAGCTCCACTTCCTATCTGAATGTCCTCAAGTTCCCTTTTTGTGCAGATTAGTACCAGCAAACTAAGCATACTTATAACTGAAATTATGATTAACAAACCAAAGTATTAGTCATTTTTAATCTCTTAACTAATAACAGATTGAATCAGTTCAAATGACAATGTAATGCTGAGTCTATTTATGCAAATAGTTTAAAATGTGCTTTATTTGCAGATAGATTAAAGAATGCTGGCCGGATCAAGAGTTGCACAAAACAGCCTATTTACATATTCAAAAGGTGTAAGTGCGAGCATTCTGCGCATGCGTGCGCAAGAGAGTTATGTATCAGAATACACTGCTATAAGCCTTACCGACCAGATGCTCAGTGTGTACACGGTAAACATGGGGGAGGTATTTTAAATTGTACAGTTAAGACCACTTACTTATTTAAGCTCTTACGTATGATCCTTCATTATACACCAGCCTCATTTTTACATGGGGCGATTGTGTAAATGTTAAGGTAGGATTTAGGCTATAAAGGTGATGCTACAAATCATACAGTCAGTTCCATTATACACATTACATCATTTTCAAGTAGTGTGTATGGTGGACCAATTTACTGGGAGGCTGGCAAAACTGTCCAGAAATGCACTCAACCAATAATTGGATCAACTGGTATGATTAAACAATCCAAATGAAATCCTGCCAATAATATTAGGATGGCACAGTGCCATCTTAAGCTCGGCCCGATTATTGGGCAGCATCTAATCATAAGTATGATTACGTCACAGCTTTATATTTTCTGTTACCAAAATAAAACATTTTGTTGTAAATAATATATAAGCAGTTTCTAAGTGACAAATACTGACAACCTGAATTCAATTCTTAACTCGAATATCTCTTGGTTTAAAATATTGTAATCAATGAAAACAAGCTCACCTGCTCCTCTGTTTTTTCCACTTTCTTTTTTCTTTCCATTTGAGGAAACCGTTCAGCAAGCTGGGGCTTTAAAAAAAAAAAAGGAAAGTAAATACATCCTAACAGACACAGCACATTAATAATTGTTCTTCAAAAACTGCATACAGCACTGTAAAAAGGTCTTCAGTGCAGAGGACATACAGCAAAATAGTACTTTAAATTCTATTAAAAGTGTAAGGGAGTAGTATTTTAGGCAAGTTTCTGTACCTAAAATAAATTTACCTCTTCAATTTTTTCAGTGTGTTCATCTTTTATCTTCTTCTTTTTATCAGTTCTAGAAAATGTTGGTTTCTAAGACATAAAACATATACCTTGAAAGAAGTATAACACAATAACTTGGAATTATTAGAGTAAAAAAATCCTATTTTAAAGTAAATTAGCCAATATTATTGCTTTTTGTTCAGTATTGACCTGTACTGAGAGTTCAGACTTCTAAAAGTCAAATAGTGACCACTAGAACACTGGATCCTTAGGAAGCGCTTCTGACGGTGGGGTAGGTAGGAGCTATATATGGTGCCTGCATACACTAAATGGGTGGGATAAGTATGTAAATAGTACAGTGAGGACATGCTATCCAGACTTCTGACGGTGGGGTAGGTAGGAGCTGTATGTGGTGCCTGCATAAACTAAATGGGTGGGGGAAGTATGTAAATAGTACAGTGAGGGCATTCTATGCAGACTTCTGATGGTGGGGTAGGTAGGAGCTGTATGTGGTGCGCGCATACACTATATGGGTGGTGTAAGTATGTAAATAGTACAGTGAGGCCATTCTATGCAGACTTCTGATGGTGGGGTAGGTAGGAGATGTATGTGGTGCGTGCATATACTAAATGGGAGGGGTAAGTATGTAAATAGTACAGTGAGGACATGCTATGCAGAATTCTGATGGTGGGGTAGGTAGGAGCTGTATGTGGTGCGTGCATACACTAAATGGGTGGGGTAAGTATGTAAATAGTACAGTGAGGGCATTCTATGCAGACTTCTGATGGTGGGGTAGGTAGGAGCTATATGTGGTGCCTGCATACACTAAACAGGTGGGGGAAGTATGTAAATAGTACAGTGAGGGCATGCTATGCAGACTTCTGATGGTGGGGTAGGTAGGAGCTGTATGTGGTGCCTTCATACACTAAATGGGTGGGAGAAGTATGTAAATAGTACAGTGAGGGCATGCTATGCAGACTTCTGATGGTGGGGTAGGTAGGAGCTGTATGTGGTGCCTGCATACACTAAATGGGTGGGAGAAGTATGTAAATAGTACAGTGAGGACATGCTATGCAGACTTCTGATGCATCCTCATTTTAAGCGAGGGCAGTGAAATTTTTACTATAGGGCTTTACACAACTCTGGGACAGGTAATTTTCTACCTAATGAGCAAATCCATATCTTGAATCTGGGAATTTGTAGCTAAATCTATTTGACTAAAATTTATCATTAAATATTCCTCCTAATAAATGTGTTCTTTTATATTAACTATTTTAAATTTAGCAAATTTGATCCCTTTAGATCACAGTGGATTGAGGTTTAGAAGCATAGTAAAGAGATTTTCTAAGTGAATTTGTTTTAAATAATTAAAAAGGTGAAAATCACATTTTAAAAGGATATTTTATAAATTTGAATTAAAGTTTGTATGAAAATGTAGTCTATATGTTTATTGGGTGGCTAGAATAACCTAGGAATTGGCCATTACTGTCTATAATCCTATTGATACAGTTTTGCATAAAGAAGCCTGCAATCTTTATTTCCACAACACTATGCTCTTGTAAGGGTGTTAATCAGTCTGGATTACCTACCTGATTTTGAGAGATAGGTACAAGGAACTTGTTTTATATTACTTTATCCCACCAGTTGTCCAGTTCCTCCCCAATCCTCTGCTTGTCTACCCTTCCCAGTGGCAAATGCAGGATTTTGAAAGGGGTTTCCAATACGTGTAACACATGTGGGGACATTAGCATACCTCCTAACATTTTGGAGCCCGTAAATGGGATAATTAAGCTCCATTCCACCCCGCCCAAGCTCTGTTAACGGTCCATTCTCATTGTCATGCTGCACAGGGCAAAAATGAAAATAGTATTTAAAAAAAACTAAAATAAAACCTGCCTCCAGTGTTGCCCACTTATGAGGACAAATTGGAAGGCAATCAGGACAGTGGAACAGTCAAGCAAAATCGGGACTGTCCTTCTGGAATGGACAGTTGGGAGGTATGTATTAGGGGTCTGGACATGGCACAAACATGCTATTCCCAGGCACGCAATATACCCCACATAAATAACTTCTAGCCTGTAAATGTGTGTGTGTGTGTGTGTGTGTATATTTATGTATCTATTTAGGTATTAGACTTTAATGTGGCACAGAGGTTGATGTGAAGGACTGCTTAAAATTGTAAAGAGCTACTTAAAATGGAGGCACCATTAAAAAATAAATAAAAAACATATGTAAAATGACAATACTGATAATATGATCATATTATCTGACTGCAAAGACATCTAAGACATCCATTAACCTTCCCTGTGGAAGTAGGAAGTTTATAATGTAGATTTGAAATTAATAAAAATTCTACCTTAAGGAAATGTTTTGGTTATTGGCTGTAACATGTCCTGTTTTTCATATTTTTTTAGCTTATTATATAAGTTATTTCTTTCACACATTAAAACAGTAGTTTTATTTTGAAGGTACACATCTAATAGCAATAGTAGAACAAATTGCACAATGGACCAGAGCTTGTGTCAGTGCATAAGCACTGTTGAATTTGTTGTGACCTATTTACCATCAGTAGTCGCCTGTCTACCCTACATCATACGGCCAAACCGTTAGGGATTCCAGGTGCTCTGCGGAGCAAAGCGCCTCCGAGAGGAGGTTTTTTGTTTTATTTTGTTATTTTCTAGATGATTAGGGAAAGCGGTCGTCCATAAAAGTGACTCATTATACAGATGACGCATCCCTGCATGTAATCTGGATCTTGCTGCTCTAAGGATATGACGGTGATGTGATACTCTCTTCTTTGTATTTGTTATTTACATATATTTATATCAGGAGATATAGTACGTCACTACCCTTATTTTAACGTTACTGTGTGAATATTTATGCATTCATATGTTTTTTTAACTTATTTTCGCTACTATTACATGTTTCTGATTACAATAATAAAGTAAATAATTTTATATTGGACTAAAGTGCACCATATATGTAGTTATTTTGGGAGACTATCCCCTTATAGGAGAAGTCTCTCTACTCTTTTTTTTCTGTATTGGTTACAGGATAAACAACAGAGGGTTGTAGTAAGGGAATCTCTTCTGGGGATAGTAAGTTAACCAGTGGAGTACCCCAGGGTTCTGTACTGGGATCAATTCTATTTAATATCTTTATAAGTGATATTGCCTGTGGTATCGAGGGGAAAATATGCCTTTTTGCAGATGACACAAAGATATGTAACATTGTTAATACGCCGTATTCAGAGCTCCGGCCGCATTGCATCTTTAAGATCGCGTATACGCAATCTACGTTGCAACAAGTAACGTAGATGTCATAACAAAATTACTGCGCATACGCAGTAGCTCATATCAGAAAACTCTGAATACGGCCCACCAGGAGGGGTACAGAAAAAGAGGGATGATCTAGGTAGACTGGAGGAATGGTCAAGAGTGTGGCAACTGCAGTTTAATGCCAAAAAATGCTAAATCATGCACTTGGGGCACGAAAACCCAAATGCTTAATATATCTTTAATGGTACTACATTAGAAACTACTGAGGCAGAAAGTAATCTAGAAGTAATTATTTAATGTGACTTAAAGGTAGCCAAGCAATGTAACAAAGCAATGAGAAAGGCAAGTCAGATGCTTGGTTGCATAGGGAGAGGAATTAGTAACAGAAAGATAGAAGTAGTGATGCCCCTTTATAGATCTTTGGTATGATCTCACCTAGAATACTGTGTTCAGTTCTGGAGGCCATATCAACAGAAATACATAAATACAATAGGGACTGTGCAAAGAAGAGAAACTAAAATGGTACATGGTCTGTGTCACAAAACATACCAAGAAAGGCAGGAGGAACTAAACATGTATAGCTTGGAGCAGAGAAGGGAGAGAGGGATATGATAGCAGCTTTTAAATATATCAATAGTTGTATCCAGCTAGAGGAGAGTGGCATTTTTCAAAGAGAGAGGTGTAATAGAACACGAGGGCATGAATATAAACTGAAGGGTGGTAGATTCAGAGAAAATGTGTGGAAAAATTACTTCACTAAAAGGGTGATAAATAAGTGGAGTAGCCTCCCATCTGAGGTGGTTGAGACTAACACAGTAGCAGTAGTGTCAGAACGGGGGGTCAGGGGGCATCAAGGGGGCACCCAGGTCCACTGATAGGGGAAGGCAATGGGGACCCTTGTAAAGGGAGGGATGCGGCGCCAGACTGATCATCCCCCCGCTATGAAGACCAGCAGGCAGTGGCGTAACTAAGCCACCCATTCACTTGTCCTGTCCCAAAGCTGGAGGCGCCGACTGCAGAGCTCAGTGTGACGCTAGCGCGACCTCAGGTCATGTCAGCGTCATCCAGAGCAGAGAGGGAGCGCTGCCGAGGAGCACAGCAGGGCGAAGAAGGTAAGGTAAAGGGATTATTTAGAGGCTGGGGAGGAATGAGGAGAATTATTTGGAGGCTGAGGGGAAACATGAAGGTGATTATTTGGAGGCTGAGGAGAGATATGAGGGGGATTATTTGGAGGCTGAGGGGAAACATGAGGGGATTATTTGGAGGCTGAGGGAAGACATGAGGGAATTATTTGGAGGCTGGGGAGACATGAGGGGGATTATTTGGAGGCTGGGAGACATGAGGGGGTTTATATGGAGACTGAGGAGACATGAGGGGGATTATTTGGGGGCTGGGGAGACATGAGGGTATTATTTGTGTTACGTCCAGCAGCGCCGGGACCGGAGCTTACCTTCGGTTCCAGCGACGCTGCGTCCTCTCTCTCCTCTATGTCAGGCACCGTACATGCCGCTGACGGCATGTAAACAAACACCACGTGTCCAGCAGCAGGCGCGCGCTTGTTCTCTCCTCTTATGCTGTTTACCTGCATGGGGAAACAGCCTATCAGTGTCTCTCTGTTCTGGCTGCTGGCCTATCAGGGACCAGCAGCCTCTATTTAAATCTCCTTCCCCCAGCTCCTGTCACCGATTATAGCTTCCGTTCTGACGGCATGAAACACCACGTGTCCAGCAGCAGGCGCGCGCTTGTTCTCTCCTCTTATGCTGTTTACCTGCATGGGGAAACAGCCTATCAGTGTCTCTCTGTTCTGGCTGCTGGCCTATCAGGGACCAGCAGCCTCTATTCTATTTCCCTTCTTCCAGTTCCTGGCGCCGATTATAGCTTCTGTTTTCAGTGCTATAGTCTATTCTGTGTGCCTAGTGCTCTTGCCTAGTGATCTGACCATTGAGTGCCCTTTATCCTGATTCCATTCCTGCCTAATTTATCTAGTGTATCTCGCTCCCTCTCTCCCACCTTCGTGTATTTATCCTCCCCCATTTTGCCTGCCCCTTTCCTGGGGACTGATCCAGCGCCACGAAAATTCGCAACGACGGGCGAATGCGAACGTACGCTCGTCGTATCAACTTACACGCCCCTAGCACTCCCATAGTAAAGTCCCTGCTTACGGCGGCTATACCCTACACTGCGTACGACCGTCGGCCGTACGAAAATTAGCAAAGAATACGCTGCGAAAATACGCTTAGCACGCCCATACTGTACAATTTAAATGGCTATCCCCGCCTCCCTGTAGTAAAACGGGCGCCCAGCCGACCATCGTAAAAAAAATACGCTCGCCGTGCGAAAAATACGCTAACGATACGCCCGCTATTCGCTCATGACGCGCGGGCGACCGGAACCTGTCATACTGGGCATGCGCATTGCGAATTTTCGGACGAAAATTCGCTTACGATGAGCGTACGCTCGCTTGCGAGCGTTGCTCTGGATCAGGCCCATGG
>WWET01000017.1:268655-283427 GCA_011038615.1 Limnodynastes dumerilii
TCCTGATTCCATTCCTGCCTGATTTATCTAGTGTATCTCGCTCCCGCTCTCCCACCTTCGTGTACTTATCCTCTCCCATTTTGCCTGCCCCTTTCCTGGTGTGTATGTCTCTGTTACCCCTTCAGGGGTCCCGCTGAATGTCTGTGCGTGTGTATGCCCTGGTCCATCTTGTCTCGTCCCGTGAACCATCTTCCGTCCATCGTACCTTGTTCAGTGTTAATTGTCGTCCGTCGCAGGTCGGTATCTACCGACCTGCCCTGCTCCCTCTGTTCTTGAATTCGTCTATTCCCCGGTTTGGGTACTCACCTCTGGTGTCTAGCTTCTCTGCTTCGCGGGTCCGGTTCAATGGGGAACGACCAGGTTATTGGGCCGCAGCCAAATCCATCCCCACCATCAGGGGCTCTGTTGAAAACCCCCCGATAATAAAGTTTACGTACCCCGGCAGCCGACTCGGCCACGCTACCCTATTCTCCTGTGGTCACCACGGTACTCACCAAGGTAATCCCGAGGTACCACTCCTAACCACTGATCTTCTCACGACCACTCCGGTACTCATCCAGTTAAACCCGGAGTGTCGTAACAATTTGGAGACTGGGGGGACATAAGGGGGATTATTGGGAGGCTGAAGATAAATGAGGGGGATTATTGGGAGGCTGGAGAGACATGAAGGGGTTATTGGAAGCTGGAGAGACATGATGGGGATAATTGGAAGCTGGGGAGACATGAGGGGGATTAGTGGAAGATGGGGAGACATGAGGGGGATTAGTGGAACATGGGGAAACATGAGGGGGATTATTGGAAACTGGGAAGACATGAGGGGGATTATTGGAAGCTAGAGAGACATAAGGGGGATTATTGGAAGCTGGGGAGACATGAGGGGATTATTTGGAGGCTGAGGGGAGATATGAGGGGGATTATTGGAAGCTGGTGATACATGAGGGGGATTATCGGAAACTGAGGAGACATGAGGAGTTTATTGGAAGCTGGAGAGACATGAGGGGGATTATGTTGGACATGATGGGCAATACTGGGGGTCTGGAGACATGATCAGAGTACTGGGTGGCTGCAGACATGATTAGTTGACCACACACCCCCAATGGCTTGATCACACCCACAATGGGTTAACCACGTCCCCTTTGGCAGCACAAATACACTTAACTACTACATAACAAGGGAAAAAAAGATGTGACGCTCCTGCACAGTAGAACAGTTTGAACATGCTTGGGATAAATATGAAGATATTCTAAATCTCAAATTAAATTGATGGTAAATAGGGTCTAGGGTCAGTATAGTTTTAAATAAGCAAATGAGCAGACTGGATGGGCAATGTGGCTCTTATCTGCTGTCACTTTCCATGTTTCTATGTTTCTTTGTCACTGTACATAAATACTGCTGTAGGTCTCTAATAATTTTTCTTTGTTTTTCACCTTTGGGATTTCAATTGCATATGTGAAAGGCATAGCAATCGATCCACGGAGCACTGAGCTTTCTGTGTTCCGAAATGTAAGGAAAAAAGGAAAATGTAAGGAAAAAAGTCCCCCACTCCTTTCCCTAATTCTAACCCTAACACTAATGCTCCCTTCCCTGCAGCCTGACCCTAACCCTCCCTCCCCTGCAGCTTGACCCTAACCCTCCCTACCCCACACCCTGGAGAGGTTACTCACCTTTCTCTGTGGTCCGGCGGTAGCGGCAACGTCGGGATATCGGCGGCGGCATTATTTCCAAATAAAAATAGGTGAGTATGCCGATCAGCATACTCACCCATTCTAAAAAAAATGTTAAGGTGGGGACTAATCGAAATAGGGACACCTGAAAAGGAACTTTCAGATGTCCCTATTTCGGAAAAAAGATTTTCTAACCGAGGACTGACAATGTTCATTGTATCTCCCTTTGTTCAGAATGAGTTCATGCTTTTTTTTTCAATCATCTACCTTAGTTGTTTGATGGAAACTTATCATCTATCATGCACATTTATATAAATTACCTAATATATTTCATATTAATAATAATACAGTGGTCAGCTTTACATACTAAGGACCTGATTCACACTTAAGAATCTTCTTAAAATAAGAACTTAAAATCACTCCTGGACAAAACCATGTTGATTGCAGGGGGGATTAATTTAATTGTATTCCTTGCATGTAGGGATATACTGTCATTTAGACTGGGCTGGGAAATATCGCCTCTCAACACCTAGTACTGTTTGCAACAGATGAAATTTGACTCCCCTGCAATCAACATGGTTTAGCCCAGGTGTGACTTTAAGTTCTTATTTTAAGAAGATTCTTAAGTGTGAATCAGGTCCTAAATGTGCATCTTACCTGTCCAAATGTTGGTTGAAAAAAAACTTTATACTTTTCCCCTGGGTGTACTTTTTCCCTGTCTTGAACACTGTTTGAAAGTTAAAAGTAATTTACAATTAGAACCAAATCAATTGTAACATTTCATGTAATTTTTTGTTTTTCTTTAGTAATATTACAGAACTACTACCACTAAGCTTGACACATAAGACCATACTAAGTTATGTGGAAATGGGAATTATTCTCTTTCGGTTTCCTTTAGTTTTAGGCCTCCGTCTGTGCATGTTTGCAGCATTGCACACCACAGCTGTTTATGTCAAACAGTTATTGATCAGCCTCAAGTCATAACATTAAATGTATCATTGGTTGCTATGAGTTAAAGCACTATTTATCTGCGCTGTGTTACTATGTAAGTACTTACATCCATAAGATTTGTTCACATCAGGGTAAATATGTACTATAATGTACATATTTACCACTCTGTCATCATTTAAAACACAACTGTAGCTGATGCACAGTGTGTTTTATAAGCTTTCTTAGTCATTTACATTATGTTGCTAATATCCCATAATTCTGCATTAACAAACGCATATATAAAAAAAATTATAATAAGTTAATGCCAAATGGCATTTACACACAAACATGACATCTCTAAATTGGTAATAACTTTTTTTTTTAATTCAGCAAATTAATATTGGATTTTATGACACATTACAAAACAAAACATACACAAGAAAAATAACAACCCCCTTGAGAAAAAACTGAAAAGAAAAGAACAGACTCCTCCCCACATTCCTTTTGGTACTGCCTTCAGCGATAAGTTGAATGCAACAGCAAATGCCACTCAGTAAATTTCATGAAATACTGTCAGTCGGTATTTACTATACAATCACAATGCAGGTAGAAACACACGCAGGCATTATAAACTTTCGCACGAGGGCCAGCTGACCTTATAGCAGGTTAATTATTTATCTAGAGTCACCCAACCCGCATTCCATCCTAATTTAACATGCAAACCCTTAAACGGAGCTCTAGAATTTAGGATGTTTCATCCAGAATCAGGCCATAGGGTGAGTCACACCACCGTGCCCACACTTTATGGAATTAATGCACTGCTTTTCTCTGTGTGTATAGATCTCTTTTATGACGAACTGTGTTGTTCACAAAGGCCACCCAGCATGGTATAGTTGGAGAATCTGGCGCCATCCAGCACCTGACTATAAGGACTTTGGACAATGTGGACAAGTTATATACATATTTATACGTTTTTATGATTCTTCCAAGGAAACCCCGAACAGCGTCACCAATGGGTCTAATGGTGGCAGCTCATTTGCAGTAACCCGAATACATGCCCAAACATCCACCCAGAATTTATGAATAAGCAGACATGTCCATAATAAATGGAAAAAATTTGCATCAAGACCCCACATTTAGGACATGCTTTTTTTTAAAAAAAAACCAAAACATTTTATTGCTTTTTGAATTTTTCGTACATAAGTATAAACACAGGAACGATCATGTCAGAAATGCAAGACATAGCAAATATGGTAGGAAAGTAGATACAGAAAGGCAAGAAAAACACTTTGGTAATAATACATCGTGGCGAAACATGTATTTACTTTACCGAATGAGGATATCTGGTTCGTTATACATCCATGTATAAGCATGACATGACCATAAATACACTAACATAAATAATAACCAAACTCAAAGAACAAAATATAAAACAAACTATAAAACATACTAGAAGTTTATTCCCCGTCTTATAACCATATAGTAAGCTCCTAAAAGGTAAATTCTTAATCCCTTGCCGTTCCCAGCATACATTATATTTAGAGGACCGTATGACCACTTAGTCTAGTAAGTTATTAGCTAATTATAAAGTTGCATAATCAATTTGTAAAGTCCTATAAAGATACCATGTGGTGTTTTCAAAGACCTTGTAGATATGTGTTTGAGTAGAGACATCCAATGAGTCTGTAAATACTCCCCATTTTTTATGAAATCCTATTACTCCCTGGTCTACATCCGGAAAGCTGCACTCCTATCAAAGTATAACAATTGTAGAAGAGTGGATTTAACTGCCCCCAATGAAGGTGATGACCTCTTAGGACATGCTTATGAGGAGTATAGCCCCAGCTTTTGCAGGCTCAAGGGAGTACGATAGACACGGTGGAGTATAAAATAATGTAAACTTTTAATAACTTTGCATATTCACACTCACCCACTTCGACAAACAAGTTTCTTAAAATAATCCTGAAAAAAATTGCATTTATATAAGGTTACTCCTCATGGGATTGCAAAGTATATATTCATAAACAAAGCATGAGCTCTTACACAATATATGAATAACATTTGGAGATGGAAACAAAACACAGTCATTCTAAGTTTTATTTTGTTTTCATTATGTGTGGTGACCAAAAAGAGTTCTGTACTGTAACCAAATGGTAGCTGTAAATGGTAATTATGGTTGTAATATTTTGCAATTGTTTCTGCTAATTCTGTTTTACTTATACAACACACTGATGTCCTGTTTCCAGCCTTTACCTAAACATTGTCTGATGGATTAATGCTGTCAGTTACAATTGATTGCATTGCAATAATACTTGGTCATAATTAAATGATTGTTTGGATACATAATTTACTTGTAATAAAGTCAGTGTATTCCCTTACACAGTTAAATTAGTAGTATGGATTTATGTCCTGGTTGTATAAGCTTGATTTTTGTATTAAATTCCTTTCATGTATTCCTGTTGTGTGTGAACTTATTTCAGAACTAGTACATTATCCTCCATACATATTCAATAGGCTAGTGGGGGGTCTCATCCAGAGTTCGGAGCAACTACACAGTAAAGGTACAAATCAGAACCTGGATAAACTGTTTTGAGCAATGAGGGGTGTAAATGAATATACATTTTTGGCATGTAAAGAAAATACTGTGCTTTTGTAAGTAGCACACAACTAAGCACTAATTCTGTTTACACATTTTACTTTTGTCTCTTCTTACAGTTCACCATGGTTTTGCTGAGGTGCAGATTTGATTCTTTTTGCTGCTTTTCTCAACTCTTTTCAATTCAACCTTACTAATACAAGCCAAACAGGTGAAATATGTGGTAGAAGTTTATGAAAAATTAACTATGTTTCTATTTTACCAGGTATAATCTGAGAGAGAAGTGAAATAGCTTGATATTCCACTTATTAGAAGCTAATTCTGTCTTTAAATACTACATTTGCACACATCTTGATTCACTTTTCTATAAATTCTGTTTCTTAATCAAATACATTATAACTAAGTATTGTTACTTACTAATTCCTTCATATGATAATTATAGCTGTCAATTATTTTTCTTTCAATATAACTGTTGTACTGGTTGAACTCTCGTAATGAACAGGTTACCTTATAAAAAAAAGTTTAATATACTCAGTTATGCCATTAAAAATTACTGTAGTTTTCTATATGCATCACCAGCATGTGCATTCCTGGTCATGATATAATTTAAAAAAAGAAAAAGTAATGTGTACAGCATTGATAAGACACAGTGAAAGAGACCAATTCTGTACCAAAGGCACAGTCGTGGTTATATTAGGGATTATGGGCCTGATTCAGAGGCTGAAAATAAGAACTTAAAGTTACACCTGGGCAAAACCATGTTGATTTCAGGGGGAGTCAAGTTAATTTTATTCTATGCATGCAGGGAGAATGCTTTGCTTTTACTTATTGCACACAGATACCTGATCAGCTTCACTTTTAAACTGCTAATTAGACTTGAGCTGGGAAACATCACCTTTTAACTATAATACTGTTGCAACAAATTAAATTTGACTCCCCTGAAATCAACATGGTTTAGCCCAGGTGTGACTTTAAGTTCTTATTTTCAATCTCTGAATCTGGGCCTATAATACTAAAGCTGGGAACACGCTACAACATTTTCACCCAATTCTGATGGCGACCATGTGATAAACAAGTGCTTAGATTAATATGGTGCTAGTATGTATGCTCCCTGATTTATCATTCCAAAGTACATTGCATCTTTTGATTTTATTTTCTAACCATCCTAATTTTAATGATCAATAATGGAATTTTGGCAGATAAATAGATGGAAAAGAGAGAAAAAAAAACCTCAAAACAGATGGAATGAGGGAAAGCCTGGACTGGTGAAACTGGATACACAAGAGGGATACCCACTGGTATCTAGATAGCAGCAGTACCTGGAGGAACCACAGGTCCCAGAACAGCAGAACCAGGTATGCGACAGGTGGAATAGACAGGAAGGTGATCAGTCTGGTGATCTGACTCTACACGAGATCACACTGATAGATGGCACACAGTGGAGAGGAGGAGATCACCAAAACACACTATGAGATGGAATACACAGTGGTAAACAAATGCTCACCATTACACACTGAAAGATGATATGCACAGCAGTAATAACAAAACACCCACCAACACACACGCAATGAGAGGTGGTAGACTCAGTGGGGATACACAGAAGATGAGGAGCACACATGGGCGAAATGACAAACACCAGGTGGCAAACAAACACAGAAGGATTACCATGGGTGGACTCCAGCACGCTGCAAGATGGCAACGGCAGCGTGCACGCACCAGAGTAGCTGGAAACACCCACTCGGCAGTTACGGGAAAAGTGTGAGATGACAACACACGCACACCACTAAAACGGATGGAGGCTGACCGAGACCTGGCCAGGACTGAAGCCTCCAACGCACTTTACACAGGACGGGGGGCAGACAAACAACGACAGGCAAGGGTAACGAAAGGTAAGGGTAAACACCAGGAAAAATACAAAGGGTCCAAACGCGATCAAAAGACTCAGCAGAGCACGATCAGACGGCAGGCAGAACGTAGGTAAACCAGATGCTATAACCGACATCAATTCTCCCGGGCAAAAGCTATTTAAAGGACAGCCCACCAATCAGCTGTAAGAGTCAGACACATCTCCTGGCTAATAGCGCAGCTGGGGAAAAACAGGCACTCAGAACTAGCAGGGAGATTACACATTACTAGGTCTATTCCAACAGAGTGTAACATATACAAGTTTAATAACAACCACTGTTTTAAAAAAAACAACAGGAAAACAAGAGACAAAAGAGAACCTTATCTGTACAATAAAAAAAAGTTACCATTTATGTACATAGAGTTGTCTAGCTGAATGCATGTCAGAACTGAAACCCACTTGGTACCACTTGGAAAGGTAATGATAAAACCCTAGATACTGTAGTATTGAATGCATTTATGTGAGTTTTTACAACAATACCTTATTATCTTCAGATATATAGCCTTCTCTTTTAAGTCTTCTTAACATAGGCTTCCTATGATAGTAGGATTTAAGATGAGGGTCATGCAAACTGTTGTAGCTTGTTCCCAGTAACAAACAGTTTGGATCATTTAGATCAAAGTTTGGGCTTTGAATACGAAGCTGAAAAGTAATAAAATATGGATAAAAATACAGATAAAATGCTAAAGTAAGGAAAATATTAACATATGTTGCTTGCTAAAAATAAGCATAAGCAGGGTTTTAGATATGGTCCAGGGACTCGTCACTTCAGACCAAGTTCAGACTTCCACAATGGGATTGTGTTCTGCTCTTTGTGTAACTGTGCATGCACATGCAGTACACTACCAGCATGGATCTAAATCCTCAGAATCCAAATTTCTATGCTGGAAATCTTTCTGACAGTGGAGTGGAAAACATACTTGGGGTACACAAGGTGGGTTAGGGATCTATTTACATGGCCCCAGTGCGAAAACCTTAAGGTAGGATACTGCTTCATACACCACAGGAGTCAGAATAGAGCTGGGATATAGCGGCGGATATCCACTGCTGCTGCATTCTGGAAATCCAAAGCAGAAGTCTGGATCTGGACCTGTATCTGAATTCTGCACAATTTCCCCCTCTATACTAACATATCATAGGAAACTTCATAATTAAATAACTCCTCTAATTAAATCCTATTGTGTAGAAAATAAAGATGCAATATTAAACAATATTAACTAATAGAAGATAAAATTAAGAACACATGGTCCTCAACTGGATTTAAAGAAAAACATTTACATATTTATTGTAAAAATCCAGAGTACATTTCAAGGCTGCTCTTAGAGGTGGTTATGGTGTTAAATGGCTAAGAGCAAGACTTTCCTTTCAAAACTGTTGTATTTGGATACAACATCATTGAAGCTGGAATCTCTTTTGAATATATTAACAACAAAACACCAGGGACTGGATCTACAATTAATAGTTTAATTGGCACGTTAGCCTCCGTTGCAGAGGTTAACGTATAAAATTAGCTAGATAAAACGATAACGGCACTTTCACTAAAAAGGGGCAGCGCAGCTAGCCTTTTGTAGGAACCCACCTACAAAAAATACAGAGAAATACAAAGGATCAAGGCAGTGCAGAGGCCCTATATAAATTAATAAAAATCAATATAATAATTTGCTGTGATGGTTGATATAAACAACGCTGATGAATAGCAAAAAACTTTTTAATAAAAAAATATATAAAAAACAATACCAATCATAAATGAACGACCCTTAGAGGAGCAGAAATCAACAAAGTTAAATTATTGCATTTATGATACTTAGCAGACCAAGTGGAAAGCGTGGACACACGGGATAGGAGATTTCCTCGAGGTAATTAAAAATCCCCTATAGTATAAAATTAGCTATCCATAATTCCATACATGTAAGGTGAGTGCACACCCCTTGAACTCCCCTCACACATATGGACCTCCTGCATGCAGAATGCTACCTTAAATACTCTGCATGTGGAAGGCAACATATGGAATTAGGAATAGTATGTAAATGCTTTGGAACGCCTTTACTGTATGATTACCAATTTGGTTCCCACACACCATGTGTAACTTGTGCTCAGTCAAGGCTCGTTATTGTAATGCCCAGCAGCCACTTAACCATCTAAACAAATGTGATCTGATCATTTCATGAACTAGTTTTTCTCATCCACTATATGCATTCAAAAGAGTAATCTATACAGCAATATCATATACAGTGAATCAGAAGTACGTGCTACCGTTCTTTTCAAATCAGTAATGCTTTTTTGTTTTTTGTTTAAATGGCATTTCTACTTTAATAAAGGCAAGTACTGTGCTCTATGTAACATTAATTATTAACAAAAATATAATATATGCAAAAAAATTATCTTTTCAATTTTTAAACATGTACCGGTTCTCCAAGGCCTGTCCTGTGGTACCACAAATTTAACCCAGGCGTTATGTAAACTTTTGATGCCATCACTACCTGGAAAAAAAAAGGTTTTAATCCTCAATCTGTGTGTTAAACAATGAGTTAGTATTGTATATGAGAAAAATGGAGGACTAATGGAGGATTTATTCATAGACAGGATTCTAAGGTATTATTTTGCACTTAAGGAAAAACATATAGGACTGAGTCTGGGAATAAAACATGTGGGTTCTGGGTAATCTCTATGGGATGGAGTCAGATTTTTTTTTTTATGTGATTAGATAAACAAAAGATTTGCGTAGATTCATAAACACTGCCCTGTACTATCCAGATATCAGTGCATTCATACTGTAACCACTCACATTAACAGACAACAGGTAATCAGGTGTTCCCTTAAAATTTTGGTCTTTAACAAACTGAAATTCATGGAAATATGGAAGTCCTATGCCTAAAAATGACTAATTACTTGGGCAGTATGTTGTGTAATGTTTATATGCTAAGTGTAATTAACGTGAAGTTAAGTTAACTTGAAGTATACTGTTTTTTGTTTTTTTTTACATATTTGGCAAAGCGCACCATGCACCATGGCATTAACTCTTGCTATGCTGACACTTATAGTACTAGAATGCACAGCACGGCCAGAAACACATGGCCATGCTGGGCTTTCTAGTACTATCAGCGAATGCATGATAAAAGTTACAAGCATGCTGCACATCACATTTTTACTATGAAAAATACACGTCAACCATGCTGACATGTGTTTTTCAGCTAAAGTATGTGTCGCTTTCAATGAAAGCGCCACACATAGAAGGCGATTTTTATCAGGCGCTTTCAGGGAGAACTTGAGGCGATTGTGTCAAAATGCCTTTAGTAATTGCTATCTCTTCCATTGTAAAAATCAAGACTGTGATGTTTGAGCGATGTCGAGCGTATCAATTTTGCTAAAGGCTAAAGTGCCTTTAGTGAATGCAGCAATGGCATAATCACCGCTAAAGTCCCGGGATTTTGGCCATTTTTAGCTAAATCGAATTTAGTAAATGGAGCCCTAGCTTTCACTTTCCTATAATATACTAGAGAATGTGAGCTAGAATCTGATTGGTTGTTATGGGCAACATCTCCACTTTTCCAAAACTGCAGCTTAGTAAAGCTGGCCCTTACTGTTTCTTTATTACTATAACATTTCATTATTCAGTATAAGGGGGAAAAATTTTTGATATTTTAGGAGAATTTGTGCTTCTCTGACATTACTGGAGGAAAATGTTGTGTTGTGATTGTGGATAAAAATCCTGTAGGATTGTAGAGAAAGTAATACAAACATAGGCATACTGACATTTTGAAGACAGTCAGTTAATGTTGGGAACAGCAGTGCACAATATCATAAAGGTATATTACTGCCTTGAATTCACTCATTTCTTTATACCCACTGTCTTATCAACATTGGAGGAAACGGTCAGTTATAATCAAACAGAACTTATTTAAAATGAGATTAAATGAGAATTGATGCTTTCAGAGAGTTTGTTAATCCACGATTCCTCTGATAATCAACCAAGCTAAGTCTTCCAGTGGTTAGTGGGAGCAAACACTAAGGGAAAAAGGACTTCAGTTGTTTTTAACTACTTTTCCGGGTGGTATGAAATAAATGGAATGGATTGATTTTTGAATAGCTCCCAGAAGCCCAAATCTTAACAACAATGTAGTATTGTAATAGGTTTTTTTAAGTTATGTTTTAGTTATTCTATAATTGCACTTTAGGCTCAGTGGACCAGATACAGTGTTTCCAATGGCAGGAGGGATGGAGCAGAAAGATTGCAGCATGTACACAAGGTGGGAGGTATTTAAATTGAACAGTGTGGGCATGTTACAGCCCTTCTGTACTCTTCAGATTGTCCTTGCATGCATAGGAGTATCAGGTATCAAATCTCTGCTACCGCCGTGTTCGGAGTTTTAACAGCAGCAGAATTAGAGGTCTGGACCTATTATAATAATAATAATAATAATAATAATAATAAAAATTGGGATGTTATTTTTTTTTTTTTAAATAAAACATGGAAGTAAGCAAAGAAAAGATAAAATAAACTACTCTAGTAAAATATACTGCTGTAGTGTGGAACTTACAGCTGTCAGTAGTTCTTTATCAGCATTGTATCTGTATAAAATTTTTCTATTATTCTCTCTCTTTTTTTTGTTTACATCTCATTACCATGTTACCATGGAAACTCCTCACACACAATTTAAAATTATTCAACTTTATTGCAAACAGCCAACCTGAATATGAACAACTGATGTTCCTAACCTATTTACATCAAACACTATTACATACATGCCAGCTGTCCTGATTTGCTAGAACTAACCAGGTGGCTTTGTATTATGGTGGATTGGGTTTCTGGATACAATGTGTGATCAGGTTAGCTATCCTGTTGGCCTAAATCTGGTGAGACGATGGTGGGAGACATTCCTATGTTATTTATATCATTTTTTATTCTAACCATTTAATTTAAGGTAGTCCTAGGTACTATACAATTGAAAAAAATTTGGAAGGATGAAGATATCAGAAATATATTTCATACAGCTCTTATCTCAGTTTTTTGCACAGATACATTAGCATGGGGAGGGGGGCTACTGTAGAAGACTTACTCTTGTGGTTTCTTTATGTTTCTCTGCATGCTGCCTAGACTATTTGACAGCATCAGTCACTCTGATATGTGGACAGTTTAAGCCATCCATCAGTCAGAGTGAAGATCCATTAATCTGATAGGGGAATGATCAGCACTCTCCACCAATCAGTGTGTGATTAATAATGTCAATATGACAGTTTGCTTCCCTCCCTCTCTCCATTCCTCAGAAGGATGAAAATGGGACATTGAAGAGATCCCTAATGTACTCCAAAAGATGCAAATAAGACAAGAAATAATGTGAGGAGTGTGGCAGCCTTCCTCATGATACTGCAAATGCCCACCCAAGCTTAGTTCACTGATAACTTATAACAGTGGGTTCTACCAATGTCTCTTACAACTATTATTTGTGACTCCTGTTCAGGGAAAGGCACGTGAGATGGCATGATATAATTAATGGGGCACATAGGGGTCTATTTACTTACCTCTTTGTTTTCCTGTGAAGGAAGCTGCCTCAGACTGGCTTATCTTCACTGCGAACCTGGCAGTTTTGTTTACAGCATCTACTAAAAGTTACCAGTTCTGCGAGGTCCCATAATGATCTGCGAGGTCATTGCAGGACTTCTCATTCATGCGATGCTTGAATAAAGTACTGCACATGCGCAGTAACTCTCATTCGGGACTTTGAAATTTTCAAGTCTCGACATGAGAAACATGCACATGCACAGTGTATTCATGTCAGGACTTTTCAGACGGTCGCCCGGACAGGTGAATGCTACCTGTTTCCTTTGTTTTTTGTTTTTTTTTAAACTGTAAAACTCAGCTCAGAGGCTTTGTAAATATAACGAAGCGCCAGCCTGCTCTGAAAAGGCACATGATGTTGCATGATTTCATGAAACACACACATGGGAATGTCTGATGCCATAAAAGGGGCAACTGATGGAATGACAGGAGCATATGTGGAGGTTTGTTGGTGTTTAAAAATAATTTGGGAGTTTTAAGAGGAATTTCAAGTGGTCTCTGGAGCTTGTGAACTATTTATTAGAACCATCCCCTGCAAAAAGTTAAAGATTTTGTTTCAGTAGATTTGCTGGACACATACAGCCATGATAGAATATCCACTCGGATTTAGCATGAAAACCTTTCGTTACTAAAGTAATTCTGGCATTTGCCTGGCTGGTACACAATGTCAGGAAGGTTGTTGCTACTGACCAATAAAACTTGCAGACAGGTGTTATTGGTTCATACAGCTTCTTGGCAGGCTTGTGTCATTCATTATGTATGTATGTCTATTTGTGCACAGCAAACATTAACATTAACATAAAGCAATAAACAACAGACACTGGTATGTAGCAGTTCTGTTCAGAAATGCCCATGCCTGGGGGTTTAAGACTCAGATGTGATACCTAACTTCATAGTTGCCGACTCTCCCGGAATGTCCAGGAGATTCGGGCAGTTAACCGGTATCCCGGGAGAGCCGGCAAATCTACCGCAAAGGGACTTGAGGCTCATTGTTTCCATGAAACCACAGCCTCAAGCCCTGCCCCCCTGCAGGACTTGAGGACTAGTTTACTATTGTTGCTAGGGACAGGGAGGTACTTGATGACGCAAATTGCGTTATCAAGCCCCACCCCATCCCAATAAAATCCCCGAAAGTAATTGATAGTCAAAGGGCGGGGCTTAATGACACTATTTGCATAAATCGCCCCATTAAGCCCCGCGCCCTGCATGCATCTACGGCTTCCTCCTGGGATCTCCCAGAGGGAAGCTTTTAAAAGTTGGCAACCTGCCTAACTGTACCAATATTGTAGGTACAGTTCTATGAATGTTAAATATATCTGGTAAATAGAAGGTATGAATTGTGGGATAATTAAATTAGCAAAATATAAAGTTTTTAGCCAGAGGTCTGACAAACAGATTTATAGTTTTCTCTGTATATTACTTTAGAATATGACACTTTAAATAGGTTCAGACTTTGAAGTAATATGCAGAGTATGACTGCAAATAATATCTAATATAATCATATATATTCTCATTTCTTTCTGATAAAGCTCCAGCCCATTTTCTGCCTCATCCGACAGGTACAACTCTTGCTTACAGTCATTCATTAATTTTTTTAAATATTAGCAGAGATTTAACACCTGTTTTTAAACCTTCTACATAAATATATCAAGGGGTGCAACAAGGTAGAGAATGGTGGCATTTTTCAAAATAAGAAGTGTATTAGAATAAAGGGGCATGTTTAAAAAAAAACTGGACGGTGGTCGGTTTAGAGGAAATATGCTGAAAAATGACTACACTGAGAGGGTAGTTGATAAGTTCTGTAGCCTCTAATCTGATCACAGTAGAACAATTAAAGCATGCTTGGGATAAACATGAGGTAATCCTAAATTGAGGGTCTAGGGCAGGGGTCGGCAACCCGCGGCTCCTGTGGATGTGACTACAGAAATAACATTACTCCCGGACACCGGATGTGTCACATACACAGTGCCCGGACTGCTGCATCCAGGCACTGTGTATATGTTGCTATGGCAACACAGCGCTGTTTTCAGCGTGAAAACGGCGCTGTGTTGCCATAGCAACACATACACAGTTCCTGGATGCAGCAGTCCGGGCACTGTGACTGGACAGCGTCCGGTGT
>WWET01000017.1:342549-362709 GCA_011038615.1 Limnodynastes dumerilii
ATATATATATATATATATGTTGTTTACTTTTATTTTAGTTTTATTACCTTGATGGTGATGATTTATATTTAATATGATTAATTTCATCTTGTGATTCTATCGCACTAAAGACATTACTAGTGATGCACAACAATAAAATATCCCTATATGAGATCTGGAGTCATGGGTAAATGGTGATGTCGGCTGTCCCCATAGTCATGTTTTTTGGATTGCATAGGGATATACCCCACTAGTTCTATAGATAGTGTACAGACCATTGCCTTGGACTTATGAAGGATAGCTTAGACTTATTTGTAGTACTCTGTAATTACTATGTAATATATATGCGAGAGATATATATTCCCATAGTATGTTTTGAATAAAGATATTAGAGATGACCAGGGCAATAAAGATTTTTTATAGTGAGATGATTTTATCTAACTATTTATTTATTTATTTAATATTTATTCAGCATTTATTAATTCTTGTATATATGTAATTGGTATCCCTGGGGAGATTTTGGAGATCTGGCTTTTAATAAAATGCAGTTTTATAGATACCTCTTCCACACCCATTGACCCATAATGACATTAACCAAATTTTTTATTTTTTTGCACTTTAGTAAATTTTAAGTTTAAGTTAAGTCATCTATGACCTTGTTGTACAATCATAATTTATAATTGTCCTGTGTGTCTATTGTATTAGATTTTTTAATTATAATTTATTATGGTATTTTATGGTAATCAATTTTCTGTCAGCTACTATATTTGAATTTTTGAAGTTTTATATAATATTTTGTCATTGATATAAATGTAAATATGAATGGTGGATCAGCCGACACACCGAAAGGAGTGCGAGCTAAGTGTTGGTAATTAGACACCTCCCCCTTTCCCCATTAGTCGGAACTCATCACTTTTGGAAATAAAACCCTGGAAATCTTTGAATGCTACACGGATCTTGAGAAAGGGCGCCTCTATCCCGAAACGCGTTGATCATGACAGCAGCATCCTGCACTTACCCGGACCAGAGACTAGAGGAGGACGGAGATCGGCTTGTGGCGATTACCCGGGACTTTTACTTTACATCATGCTTCCTGCCTTCACGTTATCTCTTATGAACCTCGGATTGCGGTATAGATTGCTTTTAGGATTTTTATGGTATTTCAATGTATTTTATTGCAATTGTTGATATATGGATTAAACTCATTCTTTTTGTCATTTCATCTTTTTATATTATTGAGACTCTCCCCATGGAGGGGAGCGACGTGGGAAGGATGTGGATTTCTATATATTTTTGGGATACACCCCCAGTCTTTTACCAACACTTTAGGATAATGTTTAGTGCCTTTTTACTCACCATCTTTATTATTTATGCTGAATTTTAGGAGATAAGCATGTCTACTGGTGTTTAAAATAGCTGCTTCTTTTCCAGCACTATACATTTGTTCCCCTTATCTTTTATTCCTTGTTCCGACAATTAACTTTCGTCTGCCAGTATTTCTAAAGTAGTATTTTCGCAGTGTTGACTACCATTGGGACTGGATCCTCACTTAAAACTGTGAGCTCTATGGACTGGAGGGCAATATTATGTTATTTTTAATAAGTAACTTCCATCATATGGAATCAAGTTCCGTATGATGGCTCTAAAGTAAAAAAAAAGGGGCAGTGCTTTCCCTAGACCTGCAAAGGTGGGTGGGGGGAAGCATTTAAGTTTTACAGTGTAGGATGGGCATCCCACATACGTGTGGCTCAGCAGCCGGACGGACCGTTGATCCGCAAGTGTGACTTAAGCCTTATGGTAGTGTAAGTCACACTTTTTACTCATGAGAGAGGGGAGTGACGGGGAGTTCACTCCCCTCTCTCGTGTGGAAATAAACACCCCTGTACGTATGGAAAACATGCTGGGGTGTGGATCCAGTCCAATATTCTTACCTGCCGTCACAATACAACAAATTTAAGCTACATAAATTGCAGAAGACATTTACAGTTGTTTTATATTTTGCTTTCAGTTAAATTACTATATTGTTATATTATTTTATAAAATAAACAAAAGTCTAAATATTTTTAATGAATAATTGTGAAAAACTTATGAAAGTGGTTAAAACAAGGCTAATTGCTAAAGGCCACCCAGTTCGGTTCAGGTCACTTAAAAAAAAAAAAATTTAGAATTAGCATCAACCTCATGGAGATACTTTGTCTCTCCAAATGCACTTCAAATACTTGGGCTACACATCAAATAAGTTGTTTAGTATGTAATTATACTGTAAAGGGGAACTATGTGTTTATACTCCAACGAGGGACAATGCGTTTATACTGCAAAAGGGCATTGTGTGTTTTAACTCTTTACCAGGGCAGTGGTTGTTTTAACTATAGTTTGTGCTTTAGCTATGCAATGGGGCAGTGTATGTTTGGCATGTTGATGCTTATGGTACTTCAAGGAACAGCATACCCTGCAATACATGGGCATGCTGTGCCTTCTAGTACTATATGCTACAACATGGTAAGGGTTAGTGCATGCTGCGGCTGTTATTTTTTTAAAGGATAAACAGTTTTTATTTTTTTAACAATAAATAAATGATTTTAATCTTTTTTAAACATTTTTAAAGTGTTTTTTTTTTTTTGCTAAGTGTGTGTTGATTTGAACAATATCGATACTCACACCCAGCTGTTTTTACTTGCCCGAGTTTTGGGCAACATTACAGAGATTTTACAAATTGCTGTATAGTAAATACACCAATTTGTTTGTTCTGCCTTTCCTAAATCACCATGGCAATTGTAACAGCGATTTAGAAGTGGCAGCATTGTTGGCAATTTTCAGGCGACATTACTTTAGTAATTACAGCAATTTTATAATCGCTGGAAAATTGTCAAATAAATCGATTTTTACTAATCGCTGCTTAGTAAATCTAGCCTTTAGGGTCAGGCTGTGGGTAGGGGAGTCTTAGGGTGGGTAAACACTAGGGCTTTTCAAAATAATCTTTCTAATCACACAATCAAAAAACCTTTTTCACCAGATATCTTACCAGTGTGTACTGTCCAAAGATGCTCAAAAATCTTTTGAAATGGTCTGTGATCTTTTGATTTGGTCTTTTGGAGCTCCTAATATGCCAGATCAATGGTGGAAAGATTTCTTTTGCTTTTTGCAAGAGTGTACTCTGTCTATTAGGAGATCTTTGGACAGTACACACTTGTAAGATATCTGGTGAAACGGTCTTATGATTGTGTGAATGGAAATATGCGATTACCCGGGACTTTTATTTTACATCATGCTTCCTGCCTTCACGTTATCTCTTATGAACCTCGGATTGCGGTATAGATTGCTTTTAGGATTTTTATGGTATTTCAATGTATTTTATTGCAATTGTTGATATATGGATTAAACTCATTCTTTTTGTCATTTCATCTTTTTATATTCTTGAGACTCTCCCCATGGAGGGGAGCGACGTGGGAAGGATGTGGATTTCTATATATTTTTGGGATACACCCCCTTTTACCAACACTTTAGGATAATGTTTAGTGCCTTTTTACTCACCATCTTTATTATTTATGCTGAATTTTAGGAGATAGGCATGTCTACTGGTGTTTAAAATAGCTGCTTCTCTCCCAGCACTATACATTTGTTCCCCTTATCTTTTATTCCTTGTTCTGACAATTAGCTTTTAGCTTTCGTCTGCCAGTATTTCTAAAGTAGTATTTTCGCAGTGGTGACTACCATTGGAACTGGATCCTCACTTAATAATGTGAGCTCTATGGACTGGAGGGCAATATTATGTTATTTTTAATAAGTAACTTCCATCATATGGAATCAAGTTCCGTATGATGGCTCTAAAAAAAAAAAAAAAAAAAGGGGCAGTGCTTTCCCTAGACCTGCAAAGGTGGGTGGGGGGGGAAGCATTTAAGTTTTAAAGTGTAGGATGGGCATCCCACATACGTGTGGCTCAGCAGCTGGACGGACCGTTGATCCGCAAGTGTGACTTAAGCTTATGGTAGTGTAAGTCACACTTTTTACTCATGAGAGAGGGGAGTGACGTGGAGTTCACTCCCCTCTCTCGTGTGGTAATAAACATCCCTGTACGTATGGAAAACATGCTGGGGTGTGGATCTGGTCCAATATTCTTATCTGCAGTCACAATACAACAAATTTAAGCTACATAAATTGCAGAAGACATTTACAGTTGTTTTATATTTTGCTTTCAGTTAAATTACTATATTGTTATATTATTTTATAAAATAAACAAGTCTAAATATTTTTAATGAATAATTGTGAAAAATTTATGAAAGTGGTTAAAACAAGGCTAATTGCTAAAGGCCACCCAACACATGGTCAGTTCAGGTCACTTAAAAAAAAAAAATTAGCATCAACCTCATGGAGATACTTTGCCTCTCCAAATGCACTTCTAATACTTGGTATACACATCAAATAAGTTGTTTAGTATGTACTTATACTGTAAAGGGGAACTATGTTTTTATACTCTAACGAGGGACAATGCCTTTATACTGTAACATACAGTGGTTGTTTTAACTATAGTTTGTGCTTTAGCTATGCAATGGGGCAGTGTGTGTTTGGCATGTTGCCGCTTATGGTACTTCAAGGAACAGCATGCCCTGCAATACATGTGCATGCTGTGTCTTCTAGTACTGTATGCTGCAACATGGTAAGGGTTAAGTGCATGCTGCGGCTGTTATTTTTTAAAGGATAAACAGTATTTATTTTTTTTTAACAATAAATAAATGATTTAAATCTTTTTTTAAACATTTTTAAAGTGTTTGTTTTTTTTTTGCTAAGTGTGTGTTGATTTGAACAATATCGATACTCACACCCAGCTGTTTTTATTTGCCCGAGTTTTGGGCAACATTACAGAGACTTTACAAATCGCTGTATAGTAAATACACAGATTTGTTTGTTCTGCCTTTCCTAAATCACCATGGCAATTGTAACAGCGATTTAGAAGTGGCAGCATTGTTGGCAATTTTCAGGCGACATTACTTTAGTAATTACAGCAATTTTATAATCGCTGGAAAATTGTCAAATAAATCAATTTTTACTAATCGCTGCTTAGTAAATCTAGCCCTTAGGGTCAGGCTGCGGGTAGGGGAGTCTTAGGGTGGGTAAACACTGGGGCTTTTCAAAAGAATCTTTCTAATCACACAATCAAAAAACCATTTCAAAAAACCAGTGTGTGTTTGGCATGTTGCCGCTTTTGAAATGGTCTTTGATCTTTTGATTTGGTCTTTTGGAGCTCCTAATATGCCAGATCAATGGTGGAAAGATATCTTATGCTTTTTGCAAGTGTTTACTGCATCTATTAGGAGATCTTTGGACAGTACACACTGGTAAGATATCAGGTGAAATGGTCTTTTGATTGTGTGATTGGAAAGATTTTCTGCTGAAGAACCCAGTGTGTACCCTGTGGGGAAGGGAGGGTTATTTTTAGGGTAATGGCAGGGGCGGTTAGGGTAAGAATCCGATACGCACTTCTCGCCACTGTACATTCGTCTTGAGGATCTTCCTCAGTAGGGCAAAAGCCATCAAATGCAGAACCAATTTAGAATTGGCTGGTCCAGACCCACACCTGCTGTCGACCCACACCCTTGCTGGTCCAGCAGGCCCTTTTTCAAAAACGATAGTGTCAGCTATTGTGTAAGAGCTTAAGGGGAAGGTTAGGTTTAGGCTGCGGGGCATGTAGGGTTAGGAAAGGGTTAAGGGTAGTGTTGACTAAAACCACTTACCTTTTGGCAGATGACTCTTCTCAACTCCAGAAGTCACATTATCTTTCTACAATGCAGACTGCCGGCAATTGCCGGGAGTCTTTCTTCAGCTGTAGTACAATGGTCTTTTGCAAAAAAAAACAAAAACAAAAACAGACCATCATACCTCATACCGGCAAACCACATCCCTATGTGACTATATTCTACACAAGGCAAAAAGAGCATTCATACTGAAAGTCACCAGCTTTGCATAGCATATCAATCTTCCCAGGAAAGAACGGCTTACTAATAGTGGCATCCTCAAACTTTTTATAGTAGTTAAGAGTTCTTGATCAACTGACATGTTTCCACTAAATTACTATAATCCGTCATATTTGTAGTTGTCCAGCAAAGAAAAGAAGCTTAGAAATAGACAGTGGTGCCCATTTTTGAAAGGTATTAATTATTAAAGTAGATTCTGAAATGTTATTAAGCTGATGCCAAGTAGATTTAATTGGTACTGAATCAGCATTAATAAACCCGACTGGGAAAGAATCCTCGCATTTCCTACTAATTCCTCTATGCAGTCATGCACCTGTCTTCAAATCAATCTGTGGTGTATTATTTTTATTTTTTTTTGTAATTGGTGTCAGACAAAACACTCACCACAACAAAGTGGCAATTGTCATGTTTTTAATTATATTAAAAATGAAGGACCACCCACAACAGATTTCCACCATGGATTTGGAACCTCAGGATCCAGCCTTCCGTGCTGGAAGTCTTTCAGGCTGGATGAGACAGGAATCGTACAGTGTGAATGTTTTGCGGGGGTGGTATTTAAACAGCAGTCAGGGCGATTTTCGGCACTATCCATATTTTTCAGTTATCCCAACATAGCGTGGGTAAAATGCAGCAATCTTAAGCTAGAGTCCTGCTGCAGTAACAACTTTTGTGCAAGGGAAATGAACTCCCCTCTCGCTTAAGAGATTGGATATAGCGGGGTTGTGCTCTGAGTGCAGCAGAAACATAGGTCTGGATCCAGTCCTAAACTGGAAACATGATGAATTCTAGTACTGTAGCTGCTACTTTATACAATCTCTGAAGAAATACTGAAAATTGTAAAGGAACAAATACAGATTAAGTTTGAGATCATGGGAATTCTTAGGAAACAGTCACTTGCAGTGTTCACTGTACAATTTATTCAAATGTATCGCAGATGGTTGCATGTGTGAGGTACAAATCATTATAGTAATGTCGTAGTAGACGATTGCATGTAATGTGTAATAGCAGCAGAACTCTTCCTGACTTACAAAAGATAACAAAAAATGAATGGCAAAACAGAAGACAGAAAGACAATGCTTTATAAGTAACATAACTGCGTGCTTTATTGATATACAGAGTAAAGCATTATATAATACAATAGTAAGGCATATTTTTGGTGAACTTGGTATGTTGTGAATATGCAGGAATAAAATAATGATGTATATAAAAATAATTAGTAAAAGTTTACAGTGTTGGATGTTAAAACACGATTTATGACGCCCATGGTCATAATGACAGTACACGCCAAATGCTGATGTCAAGAAATAACACAGAGGAACTTTTTGTAATATAACTTTCTTTTTAAAACAATATGATACGTTCTAAATAAAGTTCAAAGCAGCAATAAAGCTTCTCTTTTTAATAAGTATAGAAATATATATTTGAAAGACACTCCAAACCTAATGCATAATAGATCAACCAAAATGAATAAAACAAACCGTGCAAATTCCTTTATATTTGGAAAAAAAAAAAGAAAGAAAGAAAGAAAAAAAAATCTGGCACCCACACTACATTCGCTGAAATGAAATGAGAGGACAACCATTGCATGAATCTATAAGTGTCTAATTTATGGATATCGGGGAAGAACACAGTGATCTCTTTGAAAAATAAAGCTTTTGATGCACAAAGAAAAGAAAAGAAAAATTTTGTAATGTATTTTGTAACGTAAAGGACCATAGATTGTGTCAAACTTGCCAACAAAACTGTTGAACTAAAATATAGTGAATACTGTAAAATATTTGCAGCATTGTGGATAATAGAAAAAAATCTGGCCCTGATTCAGCCTTACGCTTGGAGCTCAAGCTGTACGCTTGCAACTTAGAGTTTTGCAGCTCCAATCACAGCGGGAATCTAATGACGTATCCAGCGTTCCGTGCTTATGATTTCCATGCCATGTTAACTTAAAATAGGGGCCAGCGGAAGTCTGGATCAAGCTTAAGGTGTGTAGAACACCCTTACTGTAATATTTAAATTATTGAGTTAATGGGGCATGTTTCTAGACACTAGAATGAGATAAAAAAATGTGATTTATGCATAACTGGTATATCATTACCATGCTCTATCCCAAAACAAAACTATTTTAAGGTTTTGTTTAACACTAATGAGTTTTTGCAAATATGTATAGTAAGCCTGGATTTTCATTTGTCTTACCATTTCCTCATCTATGCTTGGTTCTAATAATAAAAAGTAATGCTGGTATTGATTATATAACACATGTGATGCCAACTATGTTATTCGGTATCATAAAAAATAACAGTGTGTTACCTTTGTAGTATGTCCCTATAAATTAATGAAAGCTTACACCTTGATCACATACAAATTCTGGGCCTTTGAACGTACTTCATTTTAGCACGATACTATAATGCCCACCTGCCAGTTACCTTCATGCTCCCTACAGTAAAAATACTAGTGACAAAGTACCTCAGAAAGGTCACAAAATGTATTTGGCCTCCTATATTTGCCCCAGTCAATGTCACACCGGTCATGTGTTTATTGGAGGAATACAAGCAAATGATTTAAGAATTCCTGTGGGTGTGCTTTATGTTAAAAAAATAAATAAATATTATATAGTCCACACATTAATGCTCAACTAAAGCTTGAATAGTATACCTACAATGACAAAAAATAAAGGTTATGATGTTTCTAAGAATCAATGCTAAAGAAAGCATAAAGCTAAATTTTAAAATAGCACTTCAATAACTTAACATATTACTGTTGAACAGTGTATAGTGCAGTAGTATTTTTAATGAAAAACAGCAGACAGGCAGCCCTTAGTGATGAAACACAAGGTTGTCTAAAAAACTGATTTTATAGGTTTTCTTTAGTTGTTTATCATTATAAAATATAGCCTGTTGGTGAGTAGTGCTATTATTACTAAATAGCTTTTTGATTGATAACATTAATGAAAGTACAAGCCAGTTTGTTAGGTCAACATTAAAACATGTGTATTAAAAGGGAACCATGTACCCAACAACTGTAAGCAGAAAAAAATAATGACTGTCACTGTAGAATGCCAAGGCACGTATGAAAACATGTAGCCTTGGGGTGCTTTTATATGTTTGACAACTAATACCCTTTTTGCTTTTCCCTAAGGGCTCCATTATCCCATGTAGACTTTCAGCCATATAAGAAAGGCTTAGTGAACGTACCGTACACATAATATACTGCAAATAAATACTGAACGCAAATGGTAACAATGAGCATGAGCTGACTAATGGACAGTCACACAATGGATAAGTAGATAATGATGTTACACTCAGTTTTGCTCAGAAGAACACTACAAAACCATAGTGAGGTAGATGTAACATGGTTAGTCAAGTTTGATGACGAAAATAAACAAAGAATCAAACAAGAATGGTGTGTGTGACCTAGTGAGTTGACCCTAGAATATTACCACTTGTATAAGAACAGTATAATGTAGAGCACGCTTTCTGGATCATTCAAAATGTCCACACAAACAATCACTGAGACACAGCTATCAAACAGCTGCCAAGTCTTAAGTTGTTAACAGAAAAGTGAAATGGATGGAAGCATCTGGGGTGCAAGATGTGACAATGTGTTTTACATACTGATGTGTGAACTGTTAATGATAAACACACAGTTGTAGCTTTTCTACCCTGTTTCATAGTGTTGACATGTCGAGATACAACTGATGGAAATAGAGAAAACATTTAGTGAAAATGAATTCTGCTGATTGCTTTTACTTAAAAGCTATCAGGTAGCTCTAATAAAGCAATTCACTTTCCAACACCTTTGCTGTTTGCATGACAGGACAAAATAAGTAGATCGCTACAATTTTTTGGTTTTCAGAAGCAGCAATCACTTACTTTCAGCTTAAGTGGCATTGGTGTTCCTGGTGAATAGTCAGTTAGTCACTAACGAGGACTCAAGTTCCAGAACTAGACTTGAGCCTGATAACATAGGTGGGTCTCACAGTGGCTGACCTTTATTTTCTTCTCATTATTTCTAGTGCCATAGACCGGAAATATTTCCAAAAGTGCCAATGTGCAGATTTGACAATCATACTAAAGAAAGAGTTAGAATGTGCAGAAAAGAGGGTAGTAGTGAATTTAAGTTTAGCCAGTGTCTGTTTTTTTTTTTTTTTCATTTTAACTTGCAAGATCATTGATTTTATTTTGACTATTAAGGGTGCAAGGAATTTTGAAATGTTATATGCTGAAATAACTATCTACTAATACTGTAGTGAAACATCTTTAGCTTGCAAAGTTCTTTTGTGTAACATGGAACATGAACACACTGGCTATTTAGATCGGCCCATTTAATTATTGCTTAACTGCACACATTAAGCCAAGGCATAATAGTATTCTTAATGGGCAGTTACTTAGGTTCATAGATACATTAGCTTTAAATCAATGGCTGCTCCAGATTATATTTTTATAATGACAGTGACATTACTTTGATTTTCCTTTAAAAAAAAAAAATAATAATAATAATTAAAAAAACAAAACGATTGACTTAGATGCCACCTTACTGTATTATCATTATCCTGAATGTGTGTTATAATGAAATGTTCCTCTTGCTCAGAAAACATTTAAGAACTTCAAAATTGTCAGTACCAAATTATTAAAAACATTCATAACGGAGTATAATAAAAGTTTTAGAATGATTAAAATAGCATGTTTCTCTCACTAGCTTGCAGAAAACTCTTGATTTTTCATTAGCAGGCTATTCATAATGTGGTACAATTAATTCCATAAACAGACAGTTTCTTCTGCATATCCCATGTAAAATGTAAACTGGTGCTTAAAATTCCCCAACCTTTACAACAAAACATTATATTTTCATTTCAGATATTTAGAATGAGGAAAAACTAAATAATTTAAGCAATCACACACAAAGGCTAAATATTTTGTTTGTGTTAATGTATACTTATTGCCTACACACACTGGAGGTAGCTATTTAGTGGATTTAACAATGCAGAACAGCTTTTTGGACCTTTCCATCAAAAGATCTTGCAGGAAAGGTTTAACTGGCACGTATGGGGGCTAGTGATGTAAATGTCAACGATATCACAATGTGCTCTTTTTTGGCAGTGTCATGTGTAATAAATTATGATGGTGCAGAGTGAATTGTTGCACTACTAGAGAAGTGAACAGAATACAAAAGGGGCCATCTTAAATTCCTAAATCTTTTTGGAAAGAAAAGGTAGGCAAGTATATGTTTAACCAATATTCAGCATACCAATATGCTAGGAAGAGAAACAATTTCCAATATTTTACTAGCTTTAGGTTTTTTTGTCAACATACTCATTAATGTTTTGTTTTCCAATGCAATATGCTCCCTCCATTTTGTGCAGGTAAAAGGTATATATTAAGCTTCAGGCTAAAGCAATAAATAAAAGTCAAAGTAATAGATGCCTATGACTTTTAGTTTATTTAACACCGTGTTCTATTAATTCTCTTTCTAGTTTTTACAGGTTTTAACAATAGAGTCTGTGTAGTGATTTCTTTAAATCAAAAGCTATGTTTCAATATCTAATATAAAATAATAACAAAGTTTTCTGTAGTTGGTAGAACATTAGTCCATACAATATTTGGTGCTGTAACTGGTGTTCTTTGAGACACAAGAAAAATGATACTGAATATGGATATTGTTGATATACAAAGCCAAGGTGAACCTAAACTCAATGCACTCCAATTTTTTTTTTTTTATGCTTTTTTTTTTAACATTATTTTTTTAAGGGGAGGATTTTTTTTATAAAGTTTTTTTCCTTTAATAAAGCACACTTTACTTTATAATCTTTCTTTATAACGGATATAAATTTTTATTCAACCCAAAATTGCCCTCTGTAAAAAGAAATGGCAAGTTTTTTTCTTTCTTTTTTTTTTTTTTTATATATCTTTCTTTTTTTTTTTTTTTTATATATAAGATTTTTTTAAGCTATCAAGATTTTACATGTAGTTTTCTTATTGGATTTGTACAATTGCATAGACATTAAAAATCTGTTATTGTTAACAAAACAATAACAGACTTAAGAAACTACTGAAATCTACAGTATAGTACCACTACCCTTCACAAAAATATAGATATTTTCTTGTAAACTCTTACAGTCTAATCCCCTTTTTGATGTACGAAGATAGTATATAAAAACACATGCGGTATGTAAGGAGCTGTTAATCTAACACCTCGTCATCCGTCATAACTGTGACTAAAGTTTCCATTGCTCTGCCCAAATCATCAGCCATGTGAAAGAGGGTTCCTACATTGTTTCCTGCAAAACAAAAAATAACATACGTCATAATAAATATTTAACAAAAATGTGTTCGAAAACTAATGACACAATAATGAATACCCTTTGGTTAGTCATGTAGAGAACCACCTAACCCTGAAATATAACTTATCATTTCAGTGCAATGAACCAATCAGATTAATGCAGACAAACTTATCCACATAGGCAGAGTTCAGAGAGCCCCCAGATTATTTCAGCATTAATGTCAGATTTCTGATTTGGTTTCTTAGCTTGTAAAAGCCAAGTAGATTCTGAGCTAGTTATACTTGTTTGTTTAAGCTGCCAATTGATATGACCCTGCTTATTTTAAGAAATACATGTAAAAGATAAAAATTAAGATAACAGAAAATTTTAATAATATTTAAATATTCTACAAACTTTTTTCTTTTCTTTTTTAAATATACGAACTAAAAGCAGATATACTTCATTTAACCGTGACCAAAAACATAATTAACAACCACTGTCCTTATACAATGTTTTAACTGGAGAAAACAAGTTTTTCGTGTCACCTGGAAGCCATCAATCAGGGCTCTCTGTTTGCACAATTCAAATTACTTTCCTATTATTTTATAACATAAAGGCAGAAACTTTTCTGGCTGGCTGGCTGGCTCTGAAAGTAGCTGGTTCCAGTGGTCCAGCAGAGGTGATTGGGACAGAAAATTTAGGTTGTTTGGAGGTAAGCTCTGTTTACTGCTGCAAAGAAATACAGCTGAGATACATTTAAGCCTGTACAGTTACTTTGGCATTTAGAAATAAAGGGCTACCCATAGATTGTCATCACACAGTATTATTTATTGCCTTGTTAAGTTGCTCTGACCACACCTATAGCATATTACTGAAATGATAGAAGATGCATACTGCTTGTTCTTCAGGTCAGCTACCATAGCTCAATGTGCCAGAAAGCATATATGAATTAATTTAATTTACTCAATGTCTGCAGCACGTGTTAACAAATGTTGCACTAGATAAGGAGAATGCTACCAATGACCCTACCGTAGTTGACAAATATTTTAAAGCAGCCTAACTTTATTAACCTACTCATTGCTGAATTTTGCTAAAAGTTTCATATGTAACATACATTTGAGTAGCCACAAGAGGCTATTCTGTAGACATGCAGAATACATAGATGAATAAAAAAAAATATGAATAAATAAAAAAATGATAATAAATTGCTAATGGCTGTGGTGGTGTTATAGCTGCATGCAATCATTTAAAACCTATACTTTTACATACACACATGAATTTGGGGTGGTCAGAATGTTTAACTAGAAAAAGTTCTAAGAGAAGACAAAAACTGAAAGCACAACTATTAAGTATAAAATACAAATACGCTAAAACATGAGGGTTAATGGCAAGATTATTACCTTTCAACACATCATGGTAACAATGCAGTAATAACGATGAAGTATTTCTCCTCTCTTTTTAGCGCAAAGAATTTAATAAATACCATGTTATAGCTCATGCTGAGGCATAACTACTAGGACAACACAAAGCCGCTGGGAAGGCCTAAGTGGTTGAGAGGTAGTTAATGTTGACATGTTAGACACACTTGTAAAATGCACTCGGCTAAAGAGACTGCTAGCTGCACAAATGCCACACGCAGTATGTGAGATGTGACAAACACAAGCTGAATGGCAGTGAGCCCAGTCCTCACTAACCTCTCTCATTTGCTTTCCAGGGACAGATCTTCCTTTTGTATTGAGAAGAAAAGGTGGATGTAGAAATAAGGAAGAAACAGAAAGAAAGACAGAAAGAAAAGATGAGAAAACAGCAAGAATAAGTAACTGAACATGGTTAAATATATTCACAACTGTTCCAGTTTCACAGCCTGCACATTATTCTAATTATGGAATAACTGCCAGTTATAGATTAATCATAGCTGTATATCTGAATTTATATGTTGACAGTGCTGCAAGCAGGCAGACTTGGGCCCCATAGTAAGAGGACAGGGCACAAGTTAGGGTGTCAGGCTCCTCCCCTACCTGGTGATTGCGCAATGTGGACAGCCACAGCCATTCTTTTTGTGCGTGCTGTCAGCTTAGACAGTACTCATTTTGTATGTGCAAAATGATGGTTAAATACATTACTAGCTGCTAACAGCTTAGTGATTTCCTCTGCAAGCCACAGCCTCCCTTCCCCAAGCAGGGGACAACACTAAGCTGTCAGCTGCTAGCAATGTATTTATTAATGTGGTCTGCCCATACAATACAGCAGATTTTTGGCGTGGACAATTGTTATGGTTTCACATGACAGCTGCAATAATCAGCTGTAACATATGTAAATATGCCATGTGCAAGAGGCTAGGACTGGGATCCTTGATAAAGGCCAGTAGTGGCTGAAACGCGTTGGGTGTGCCTCCCCCTCGCCAGTCCTGTGCATATATCGATTTACTGCTATAGTGAACCGCTAACTGATCCTGGGCAAATAGCGGCTTCATGTTTATAGATCTCAGCTCTTATTAGAAATATTGCCACAGGCTCCTCTGCCACTGTGTTCATAAGTGTTTAGTTGACAGTGGTTCCTGAGTCCCTTTAAGAATCCTGAACCCCTCCAATTGGAGGAGTTCTGTCTCCAACGGACAGCACCCTGAACCCCTCCAATTGGAGGAGTTCTGTGTCCAAAGGCAAGCACCTATCTGCCACCTATTATACAGTGCAAAACCCTGCTGCAGTTTCCAGCACTAACTTTGTTGCAATCCCCAGCACAAGGTTATTTTATATAAATTAATTGTACCATTTTTACCATCCCCTCCTCAGTGTAAGACTCTGTTGCAATTTCCAGCCTCTAACTTTGTTGCAATCCTCAGCACAAGGTTATTTTAGTGAAATAAATAAATTACATTATTCTAACCATCCCCTTCTCAGCGCCAGTATAAAATTCTAGTATTAAAAATCTATTTTTTCTACATTCAACCCTTTTTTTGCTCTGGTGGAGCAATTATTAATACTAGAGAATTTACAGGCTGCTTCCCTTTGCGCTGAAATAAAGGTAGAAAGTTATTTTCCTTTTTCCCTAGGACTGTAAGCAGTACAATAGAGGACAAAACAGAAACACTGTCTTGACAGCGGCAAAGCTAATTTTCTCAAAAAATAGTCTGACGTATGAACAAGTAGCAATGTCAGTACAACCAAATACCAAATGCAAAGCAGTGGAAATATGGTTGTTTTACTTGCCTTTTGGAGTACATAAGAAAAACCTACTTGTTTAATTTGTTCTTAAACACACTGTGGTTGATCCAGAGTTGGAAGTAACAGCAAAATAAGGAGCAAATCTGCACATTACAAGGCCTTGACGGTGGCTTATCGCATATTTGTACAAATTGTGGGCATGTCTGAGAGCAGCAGCTGCGAGGGGGAGCTGTTCCACAGCAGCCATTTTGGAGACTTTAAGGGGTGTCTCCTTAAATCTTAAAATTTGCACCTTTTTGAGCAGTAGCCCTTGACTCTGGATCAGCCCCACCAAATGGAGCAAAGGGCAACTGGAGTATACTTTGATCAAAGTCATGTGGCTTACAGTGTCACCGAAAACAATTGTGTCCATTTGTCAGCACAATTTTTGTGTTGTACTAGCACTAAAAATGGCTAAATAATTCAAGACCCTATCCATGATTAAAATGACGACTGAAACTAGTGAATCCTATATTTATTTTATCCACCTCTCTATTCTTACCTCTTGCCGTAGGGAAGGAGTTGTTGAGCTGCTCCATGACTTCCTCTAATCCTGTGCTTGTATTATGAGGAGGACTGAGGTCATCCTCACCTAAACAAAAAGGTGAGAGGTAATTGTGAATAAATCTCTCTCATTAGCTAAATAAACCATTTTAAATGTTGTAACAAATCTTAAATATAGCACTGCTTTGTACTATGTTTTTCCACAGTTTGTAGAGATTACGGTATATTATGAAAGCGTTGATGCACAGTGGGGCATTAGTACAGAGAGTGTTGGAGGAACACCACCATTTAAATATCCCATGGAAATAGTGACCCCACTGTGAATCAACGCTTCATAACATCATTCATTCACCGTGTTGTTTCGTGCCATTCTGATTTTCATTTTTGGTTATATATTGGTCCATAAATCAAAATGACTTAAAAAAAAATGTGACATGTTCCTGCCATACCCGTTTTAACATTCTTGCATGTCAGACCATTGTGCTTCTATTTGGGTCACAAATTGAACCAGGACCCATATCATTCAGTTCCTTCATTCTCAGTCCTGCACATACACACACGTGCGCTGGCTACAACCAAGTTCATTACAAATAACAAAAGCCATTTTAACCTGTACTTTTATTAATTTATTTAATAGTCCTTGAGTTTTTCTTTAATGACTTTCCCTCAGGAGCTTGTTGCCACATATGCTTTTTTATATGCTTTTCACTTGTTGATGACCACATAAAATGTACAGTAAAAACAGAAGTCAAATAAAATTGAAAGATGCTGTTCCCACCATCACATTATAAATTGTTATCACTACATTTCAATTTTGCTATGTATACAACAGATTACAGATAACACAGTTATCACACAAGTTCCCCAGTGTATCTGCAAGTACAAGCCCTTAACATTCAAAACAGAATCACATTAATGCATTTCGTAATTATTATTTTTTATTTAAAGGGTGCACCTAAACTTATCAAAAACTGAGCATTACTAATTATGAAATATATTTCTCCCAGCCTCATAAAAAAAATGACTGGGTACAGCAAGACATGACTTTGAAACTGTATGCTTAATCAGTACTTTCATTTTGCTAAATGTTTTAGCCACAGCTTAGAACACAGTGTAAACAGGGCACTACTTTGGCGGCCAAACAAGGACAAATCAATGTTTGTTTTCGTGACTTTCACTTGTCTAAGGTACATTTTAGCACTTCCGTTGTCCTAGTCACCAGCAGCATATTAATCAGTAACATGTCTTATATGTAATTGTTTTGGCAAAGATATTCGTTGACATCTTTCCAAAAAGAGAGGTAACCTTGTTGTAGTATTATACATCAACCATCACATGATTAAAAAAAGAATCATTTTCAGAATGTTTAACACTTATTTAAACTAAGGCAATGAAGTGGTTAAAGCAGCAACATTAGGCATGCTATTTGGTTTATAATTTGATTTATCCTTTAAGTGCATTAATAGGGGGGTCCTTTCACCGCTCTGAAAATGACATTTTCAAAATACACACAACTGAGAGCCAATTGTCAGCAGTCTCTATTTTGAAAATATCACTTACTAGAAAGTTTATATAATGAATGGGTAAGTATTCCAAATTTCTGTTTAGAAAACGTACCCTAAGCGGACTTAGGCCGTGGGGAAGGGATCCAGTATAGGAGGGGAGTATTAGGTTTATTCTGTGGAGAGGGGATAGAGTTTACAAGCAGAGTCTTGGGGCCAGATTTACTAAGTTGTGGAAAAGGAAATGTGGAGATTTTGCCCATAGCAACCAATCAGCTTCTAGCTGACATTTTCTAGTATGTAAAAGGAAAGTGAGCGCTAGAATCTGATTGGTTGTGGGGAGGGCATGGATCGGAGAAGGGGAGTCTTAGGGTTGGGCTGCAGGGAAGGGAGTATTAGGGTTAGGCTGCACAGAGGGAATTAATCAGAGAAGGGGAGGATTAGGGTTCGACTGCAAGAAGGGAGGGTTAGGAAAATGGAAGGGGAGGTTAGAGTGAGGATTAGTATAAGGGTTGGGGTTGGGGAAAAACTCATGTCTGTGATGAGAATTCCTTCTGGAGCTCCTCAATTAGCTCACTCCTGCGGGGCAGGAACATTCGCTGGCCGTGGGATGTCACAAATGGGGTGTTGAAAACGGCTCTGTTGTAAAAGGGCCAGTCTCAGTGGCAAACCACCCCTATTAATAGGGATACCTACTTTAGAGTTAATGGAGCGAATCCAGACTTAGATTCCTATTGTTACGGAATTGTGACACTGGATCCTTACTGTAACCAGACTTTCTTGTGGGTTATGGGAGGCCATTCCCTTCACTTGCAAGGAATTCTGACAGAAGCCTTCCACATATTCCTTAAGTAAAGTCTGGATAGCACAGAGGGCACATCGCACGCCCTCACTGCACTATTTGCATGCCTCCACCCTTCAACTTAGTATACAAGCTGTCTGCATTCCGCCCCGTCCTGATGTTGGGAGCACTCCCAGAGGATCTAGATCTGTGCTTGGAATGTAAACCGTGTAGACATTTTCCTATCCTTTTGTGGAGTTCTGGATCGCCATTTAATGTATCATATAGAGTTTCTATAGTTATAGTAGACAGAATATAGTTAAAGTGTGTTCAGTGTGTGATGTGTGTTATTAAAGAAGTTTAGATCAGATTGTGTTCTATTGTAAAAGTTCCCTGTTGGGATAACCAAATCTGATTACAAAGGGTCTGTTAAGATTAGCAAAACTTATTACTACAGTTAGAACATCTGTCACCTAGCTAAGGAGCAATAGTCTGTGACCCTTACCTCTGACATTACTGTAAGGACTGTCCCTCCCATGCAAGAGATTTTGTCCTGGGTAAAAGTATGACACGAGTGTGAGTTAGGTTGTGTAAATTAAACAGTAGATCCTGATGTTGGAGTATCCTCTCTCTAGTTATCTCACATCTGGTATCTTGGCATACATGAAAGATCATTAACTAGATTTTACCATATACAAAAAAAAACAAAAAAAAACAAAGGGGTAGTTAAAAGTAGCAAACTTGTCAAATGTCCAGCACCTAAATGTGTAAAAATATGCACAGATAAAATTTTTTATAAATTGAGCTCTAAATTTTAGTCCCATAGTTCACAACTGTGACTACTAATTAACTTAAGACTGTATTATCCAGTGGGATCTGGGTGGTTACCACCTCTCTTGTATAGTCCTAGTTAAGACCCTGACAGAAAACGAGGGAACGTGAAGGACACAAAAAAAAAAGAGCAAGATGATGTGAACAAACTAAAGGAGAGAGAGAAAACAAAGCAACTTTATTTGTGCCTATTCCTGCAGAACACAGCTTTGGAGAAGGAGAAAGCAAACACCATTAAAAAACCATGTACCAGCTAGTATTTTCATATTTTTATTGAACTGTATCTGAGCAATTTAATTGCACTCGGAGATGATTCAGCAACTGTAGCCTAAAAGCCATTAGTGTTTTTATCTTCAAAAAAGGCTCAGTGATTACTATTATCCATAATTACTGGGGGCGAGGGGTTTCTGCTTTCAATAATCACAAGGCACACAGCAAACGAGAACAGGCCTCTGGCTTAAAGTGGAGAAGATGTACAAATATATATGTCTGATATATGCACTAAAGTTTATTAAAAATTACACACATCTAAGAAACAATTTTAGAACCAGAGCTCAGCTTTATTACTATGGATTAGAATTACATAGAAACATAGAAAGTGACGACATTTGTTTATTCAAAACTATACTGACCCTAGACCCTATTCACCCTCAATTTGGTTTACAATTTAGGATACCCTTATATTTATCCCAAAGTTCTATTACACCTTTTCTTTTGAAAAATGGTACCCTCCTCTAGCTGGTCACAACCCTTGATGTATTTGAAAGCTGCTATTATGTCCCCCCCTCTCCCTTCTCTGCTCCAAGCTATACATGTTTAGTTCCTCTAGCCTTTCTTGGTATGATTTGTTACAAAGGCCATGGACCATTTTAGTTGCCCTTCTTGCACAGTCTCTAATGTATTTATGTCTTTCTGGAGATATGGCCTCCAGAACTGAACACAGTATTCTAGGTGAGGGCGTACCAATGACTTATAAAGGGGCATCACTACTTCTCTCTTTCTGCTACTAATTCCGCTCCCTATGCAACCAAGCATCTGACTTGCCATTCTCATTGCTTTGCTACATTGCGTGGCTACCTGTAAGTCACAGGAAATAAAGACTGCTAGATCCCTTTCCTCCTCGGTAGATTCTAATGTA
>WWET01000017.1:363542-392126 GCA_011038615.1 Limnodynastes dumerilii
TGACTTAAAGGTAGTCAAGCAATGTAACAAAGCAATGAGAAAGACAAGCCAGATCCTTGGTTGCATAGGGAGAGGAATTAGTAGCAGAAAGAGAGAAGTAGTGATTCCCCTTTATAGATCGTTGGTACGACCTCACCTAGAATACCGTGTTCAGTTCTGGAGGCCATATCTCCAGAAAGACATAAATACATTAGAGACTGTGCAAAGAAAAGCAACTAAAATGGTACATAGCATGTGTCACAAAACATACAAAGAAAGGCTAGAGGAACTAAACATGTATAGCTTGGAGCAGAGAAGTGACGGGGGGCGGGAGATATGATAGAAACTTTTAAATTCAGAATAAATTCAGAGAAAATGTTCGGAAAACTTACTTCACTGAAAGGGTGATAGATAAGTGGAATAGCCTCCCATCTGAGGTGGTTGAAGCTAACACAGTAGAACAGTTTAAACATGCTTAGGATAAATATAAAGATATGCTAGATCTCAAAATAAATTGAGAGTAAATAGGGACTAGGGTTAGTATAGTTTTATATAAACAACTGGGCAGACTGGATGGGCCATGTGGCTCTTATCTGCCGTCACTCTCTATGTTTCTATGTCTAGTGAAAGCCTCAATGTGTATGCAGTCCAGAGCTTCCGTGTAACAATTTCTATTCAGTTCTTGCAGTTACCCTGCATTTGTGAGCGTGCATATTGGTGCAGCAGTGTGTTATGGGAACCAAATTCTCAAGGTAATTTGTACAGGTGTCTCGTTTCCCTAATTGTCACTTTAAATAGTGACTTAGTTGTTGCAATATCAGATCATATAGTACCAGTGACAGTGTGTACCAAGTTTAGAAATACTTTTATAATTAAAGACATCAGAATTGATGTGATATAAAGATCTATTACAGTGGTTCTCAACCTTTTTTTGGGGGGAGTACCAATTACCCACCATCGAATCATGTCAAGTACCACTTTGCATATCATGCAGGCATATACCCACAACCCATAGATTTATTTTTTTCAGGGTTTATGTTGTTGTTTGTATATATTTGCAGTGAATTTAAGGTGTGTTTTCTACACATGCCATGTAGCCCCCAAGATATTTAGTTAAGTATGTCCTTGGTCATTTAGCATCGTACTTCCTTACAAACATGCCCAGATGCCATAAGTACCACCTGACAATGGTTCAAGTACCACCAGTGGTACTAGTACCACTGGTTGAGAACCCCTGATCTATTACATAATGAACTCTGCAATTTGCATGAAATACTTACAGAGGTTTTAAAAAGGAAACAATGACAAAGCAATTAAGAAAAACAAAAATCTATGTAGGGTTACATGCTTTACAACTGCTATTTCCAGATTTACAACAATAAAAATCTCTTCATTGACCTCATGGTCCTCTAACTATTCATAAGCTGTACACCATGAAAATATTAACTCTAAATCTGAAACCTTGCAAAACAGCAGTAACTTAAGCCCTGACCTGCTTAACAATGTCTCTAATCACATTGCTCTCTAGTTGCCTGTGGATCATTTGCAAACGGTTCCCAAAAACCTTTGCTGCAACAATATGCACTCCCACAAGGTGGCCCTATGCAGAAAAATGAATGGGTATCATTGCTTTGAAGATCGTGTGTCAGTCACACTGCAGTTTTCTCAAGACATTGCTGTTTGGAAAAATCAGGAGCTCCTTAAAATAAAATGACATGATGCAATGCAGTTTTTCAAGATCCTTCAGCACTGTGATACAATACACACTGATTAGAATTCTGTGATTTTAATGATAATTCTCAGATAACCCTCCAGTGTGTGCCCAGCTAAAGGGACAAACATTACAACTAAATTTAAAAAGATGATAAATCTGTTTCAATCAATTTTGAATGCTAGTCAATAGGCAGGCAGGCTAGTTCTCATTTTCCATATGTATGTATAAGCCATTCAGTACATTTCCATGCTGTACAAATGAGTATACACATGGATAAGTATGCACATATAAAGATTAAATATTTAGACAAGCACACATCTTTATCTTCAATTACATTTTAAATCAATACTCTGTGAAGACTAAGGATAATATTGAAGATGACTTTGCATGCTTATTTTTTTCATCTAAATACATCCCTTGTTGCCATAGAAATAATGATTCAAGCTATTGATTATAGAATGTTACCACAGGGAATTACAGGCTGAGCTTCTCTAGTCATGACATGATTGTGTGCTTACAAATTATACTTTCCAATCAAGGTTAGAATTATAACGCTACTGGGCATTTAATATGTTTTTATCAGAAAGAATCTGTCCATTTATTTTGCTTTATTTTAATCTGGGTTGTGACTGCAGAAAATATGAATGTTAAATATTTTAGTTCACAATATTTGTAGGAATGGAGTTTCAGTGCAGTATTTTAGACATTAGAGAGGTTGTAAGGCAGTACTGATCTATAATTATTTTATTATACAAATATATATATTGCAAAATATAAACAAAAAAAAAATATATCTATATCTCTTTTCACCTATTAATATATACATAGTAGAGTTGCCTATATGTACATACTTACAGGAGATTGCTTACAGGAGATTGTGTATGTGTGTGTACATATGTATATGTATGTAACCAATTCTCTGACCTATTTTAAAGATAGAAAGTTATTATTAGTTAACGAGTAATTGCAAGACTGCTTGGGCCTCCTATTTGTATTTATAAATTCCCCTTTCCTTACAGCACCTGCTCCATATTACCTTATATATTGATTTGAGCAACCTCCATTTTGTGTGTTTGTTTTAAAGTGTGTCTGGGATAGCAGCTGTTAGGGGGTGCTGTATCAGAGTGGCTGTTTTGGAGACTTAGGGACCTCTGCCGGGAGTGAGCTCTCAATTTAAAAATACATGATATATGACCCAAAGTTAGGACTCTGACAGTTTTAGAGTTAGAACCACCAAAATAGAGAAGCCTTGTAAGTGACTGGTGGCTTATCATATATCTGCAGATTTAAGTAAATATTCTATTTTATTTTAAAGATAGAAAGTTATGATTAGTTGTTGGGTATTTGCAAGAATCCTGGGGCCTCCTATTTGTGTATATATATGTATATATAAATTTAAAAAAGAAACTATGCATTAGACTAGGTTTAATCTGGATGTGAGCTTCATGGCTATAGCTTAATAAACTATGCTAAGTAACTATTAGAAAATAAGTAGTAGACAAACCTTTGTGTGCTTGCAAATTAGCACATTGAAATCACCACAGAAAATACAAAAGTGAATGTAAAAGGTGTGGGTGTGCCAAATTACTGAAAAACATTGGCTGCCACCCATTACTGGAAATATATATACACTTGTTATCTCCAGCTCTGTGTTAACTATTGTCCTGATTTTCTCACCCAGGGTGACTTTCTACACACGGCTACCAATGACTTACAGCACCTCAGTTCACCCAGAAAATAGACATTTCCATGATTAGTTACTCCTCCAAGCTGTTCCAACGCACTGTGATAACCGTATAGGATAAGAGATTTGTATCCAAAGATACTGTCATTCCCTTAAAAATTTGAAAATTACCAGAGAAAGTTCCTCAAGAAACATCAGCCAGCAAGCATCACTGGAGATACATTATATAAACCTGGACTGGCTGGCAGGAGGTCGGGTGAAAAACTGACTTTTGACAGTCCAATATAAAGTTGCTACATCCTAATGTATGGCTCTAAGCTCAATTTACTCAGAAACACTGATTATGTGTAATCATCTGTTCTAAATATACATTACAACCCTCACTTAATAAAGCAATGTCATATATGCTCTGTAGCGTTTTATTTATAAAAGTGTACACAGTACATAAAATATGATAATTAAAGATGATAAATATTTCATCCTGCAGCTGAGATTCTTACCCATGCTTTCCGATGTTTGGCTGCCAACAACACGAAGCAACATGGGCTGGTTGCTCTCTGATCTCTGCAGCGAGGGAGTAGGAGAGGAAAATGTTGTACCATTCACCTTTGCCTCAGCTTGCGGCTAAAACACAAGCAAATAAAAACAAAAAGGTTTCAACTTCCAGGAATCCAGAGGCAAATAATGATTTTCAACCTAAGCATTAAGTGTCAGGTTCAACATGTCAAGACTGTATTAGTGACAATATTTGTCTGGAACAAGATAAGCAGAAAAAGAATTTTAGGGTTTTGCAAATTTCAAATTCCCTATAAATGCAGAACAAAATAACGTGACGGGATGGTTATGTAAGAACAGCCCAGATACCGTGCTAGAGCTAGCAATGGGCCATGCTGTGCAAGTCCCAGAGAAAACCATCCACTCTTCATATTGATCTATTCACTGGCAGCAGAAAGGGTTATGATTGTGGGAAAGAGCAGATATTGGCAGAACAATGTTATATCAGCGAGTGCATAATCCTAGCTCTGTTGATGGATAGTTAACACACCCCATTACAAATGAAATGCTCACTATGGACCAGACCCAGACTTTGGAACGTCACCTATGTTACGCACGCAAAGTGCTTCAGTGGGGTGTTTTGAGGGCATGCGCCCTCCAGATAATATGTGCATACGTTTTAAGAAGGGAGAAGGGGCTGTGCTTTCCCTCCGCCTGCCAAAAGTGGGTGGGGGAAGCATTTAAATTCTACAGTAGGGGTGGGATTAGGTATTTCTAAGCGGATCAGAATTCAGACGGACCGCTGATCCGCTCATGTGACTTAATGCTGCCCTAGAGCAATGTAAGTCACACAAATATCTGCACAAGAGAGAGGAGTGACAGACCCCTGCACGTAAAGGATCTGGATCCGCTCCATGTAACAAATAAGTCTAATATAGAATTTAGACATTACATTACATGACCCCCTCCCCCCCCTCTAAATGGATGAAGTGTCACTTTACATCGGATGTAGTAATCCACTACTGCTCCAACTATACAAAACTCTTCTGCTTCATGTCACAGTGTTGGTTCCTGACTTACCTGCTCTAACAATTGTCTAAGCCTGTGCAGTTGAGACTCTAATTGCTTGTTGTGATCTTCCAATATCTGCATTCTGGCTTCCAAGCGTCCCTTGTGCTGGCGCAGTAGTTTGGCTTCTGCAATGAGTTCTGCATCACGTGGGCTTTGTGGAGACGCTGGCATCATTTCTGGAGGGGAGGGCAGTGGGGATAATCCCTTGTGATCATGCTGCTCCTTCAATCTATCATATTCAGACTGCAAATTTCTTTGGCAAAAGAAAGTAAATAAATAGGTGATATCTGTGACTAGAAGTAAATAAATATTTTAAATAATTGTGCACCAAGCATTCAAGAAAAAACACTACTATTACTAATTAAATTGATATGAAATAATCAAACCCAGGAGTTATTTACCAGTGCAATAAGCTGCAAAACATGTAAAATGCCATATCACTGGTGGTATACAGATTACTGTCTGGTGGTATGTGGGGAGACTGGGCATGGTTGTGAGGAGGTAGCAGCCATATGATATTAGTGGCAGAGGGCATATTTAATAAGATATCTTGGGGGCAAGAATGGCATATAGAAAAAAAAAAAAACACCTCAAAATCATTGCATAATTATACATATATGAATAGTGGGTATTTATCTACAGGATACCCGCTATGAAATACCACTGTGGATAACTAGTTTTTTTTCAAAGGAAATAAGTTGATATATGCTAAAAGCTATTCTATTGCGTGCAATTTGTGTTAACATATTACTGCAGGAGAAGCACGACAAAACCCCCAAATACTAGCTACAGAGGAAGCTTTAAATAATGTATGAGAAGACATTATACTGGTGATTACCTGAAGAGCCCGGACAAACCACTTTCATTCTGGATTATATTATGTTATCCTTATTATGAATTCTGTAATTTACCAAACCAACCCCAAATATGTGTTTTCTATATGTCTTAGTATACCAGGTACTTCCCAGATGGCTCCTGAAATGGGGACCATCACATGGAAAAGGAATGCTGAAAATTTATCTTTAAAACAGTAGATGGCACTAGCCATCACCTTATTGCGGCTGCATGTCTGGTATACTACTAAGAATCACGATAAGTTGTATATGCAGATATAATGTATGTTAAACTAACCTATTCTCCTCTTCCAAGTCAGCAAGGATCCTCTCGAGTTCCCCTCGCTCTTCACTCTCCAAGGAAATCAGTATCTGGGCAGGACTTCGAGGTTGGCTTAGAGGGGACTCCTGGTTCAAGCTTTGGCAGTAGTGCTGGATGAGCAAATGCTCATCATCTCTGCAGAATAAAGAACATATATAGTCACTCTCAATCAGTTATACCATTCCTAATGTACTGCAAACTCCTTAAAGGGGCATATGTCAGAGCAGAATAAAACAAACTTTATATTTATCTTGATTAAACTTAAACTGAATTTATATTACATATACAGACACACACACACACACACACACACACACACATCAACCTTTATTTATTTTTTCAGATTTTACAACATTTCATTTACTTTAAGCTCAGTGGCCCTTTTAATATGCCATCAGTAATGAAATAGCCTTAAACGCCCAATGAAATCCCCAGATCCCCAGTGTGCTTGTAAGTAGGAAGCATTCTATTACACTGGTAACTACATGCAGTTACCAGAGCTGGTTCTAATTGTGTAATAATAAAGGACAAATCTTTATTAAGACAACACAACCATTTATCTTCCTCAGGCAAAATTATTGTATTTGCATTAGTTTCAATCTATAGTGAGATGGAGCAATATGTCAATTGCTATTAGGCTTTTATCGCCTTCCAAATCTGTCCTGTGAACAGGCATGCATAGGAAATTAATCTAAATCACTAAGGCACAAGAATATTAAAAAGGGTACTTAAAAGAAAGAGCAAACATGAAAAGATAGCATTTATGCCGAAATATGAAGAAGCTGAATGATTACTAGAGATGCATATTTAACCAATCTTATAAACTGCTTGATGTGTATTTCATCAAGAAAATCTCTTGCTAAAAAGTCTGCTAAAGAGGCTCCTGTTTAGCTGCAATGCGCCTTTTTCATGAAGGTTAAAGTATGACAACATAAAGACCATCTCAGTTTTTCACCACATTCACAAACTCACAAACATAGAAAGTGACGGCAGATAAGAGCCACATGGCCCATCCAGTCTGCCCAGTTGTTTATTTAAAACTATACTGACCCTAGTCCCTATTTACCCTTAATTTAGTTTGAGATTTAGAATACCCTTATATTTAACCCAAGCATGTTTAAACTATTCTACTGTGTTAGCCTCAACCATCTCAGATGGGAGAATATTCCACTTATCTATCACCCTTTCAGTGAAGTAATTTTTCCTCACATTTCCTCTGAATCTACCACCCTGCAGTTTATATTCATGCCCTCGTGTTCTATTACACCTCTTCCTTCGAAAAATGCCTCCCTCCTCTAGCCGGTCACAACTCTTGATATATATGAAAGCTGCCATCATGTCCCCCCTCTCCCTTCTCTGCTCCATGCTATACATGTTTAGTTCCTCTAGCCTTTCTTGGTATGTTTTGTGACACATGCCATGGACCACTTTACATAGAAACATAGAAAGTGACGGCAGATAAGAGCCACATGGCCCATCTAGTCTGCCCATTTGTTTATTGAAAACTATACTGACCCTAGACCCTATTTACCCTCAATTGGGGTTACAATTTAGGATACCCTTATATTTATCCCAAGCATGTTTAAATTGTTCTACTGTATTGGCATCAACCACCTCAGATGGGAGAATATTCCATTTATCTATCACCCTTTCAGTGAAGTAATTTTTCCGCACATTTCCTTTGAATCTACCACCCTCCAGTTTGTATCCATGCCCTCGTGTTCTATTACACCTTTTCTTTTGAAAAATGGTACCCTCCTTTAGTTGCTCTTCTTTGCACAGTCTCTAATGTATTTACGTCCATATCCTGGAGATATGGCCTCCAGAACAACTCTACACTTGAATGCCAGAAAGATCCCTCCCTTTACAGTTACCTGTACCATAAAACACACCACTGATTAAAAAGTACTTCTCTCCATTAAAAATAAATACCAGACTGCTCCAGGTAATTCAAAATATGCAATTATACATTTCTGACCTATTCCTACTTAACTAAACACGTTCCATTTGGATTTACCATCTTTCAAATGATTTATTTATGAACAGGTTTTTATATAGCACCATCAGATTACATAGCGCTTTACAAAGAATATTTCACATTCACATCAGTCCCTGTCCCATTACAGCTACATTCTAAATTTACACGTCATAGTCCAATATAAAACCAATAATGACATTTGCACACTGAAACAATGGTGGCCTGCAACACTCAAGATTAGTTATCATTCAATACCTTTGCAGTTATACCAACATATAACAAGGGTCCAATGTATATATTTCTACTGTATGTCCTTTAACAATTCCACAGATGCCATCTCTATCTTTGAGAGTGTATCCATAGTAAATTACACACCAAATATACTGATAAAAAATACATTTCTGAAGAATAATTTATAATACAGTGATAAATAGTGGAATACATATATTTTTTATCTATTGATAGTATACGTACATGCTTTCATTGGGGGAAATGCTATCATTAAGATAAGATCCATTGGTGTTTTCCATTTCTGCTAGCCTGTGGAGACATTAAAGATGTATACAATGTTAATAATGTTTCTTAAACTGGTTTATGTGCCAAAGCATGGTTACTGTGTTCACAGTCACAAAAAATGTATTATGAACATGGGTATTTGTATTTTTCCAGTCCTCGATAAACGGTCTCTGTTGTAGTCTAACCTTTATAAACTAGTTCCTAATTGGCAATTGTCTTTTGTCTATATGTAATTCTGTTTCTGATTTAAAACATTAACATTTTCCCGGTGCGCAGTTAGTTTTATTTCTATATCTTTGAGTGAAATTATACTTTGCCTGTATACATTGAGCATGCCACCTTACTTCTATATACCAATAGACACTAGAAGGGGCACCATTACAGTATTTCCATTTAGAGAATGCTTAAGACAAGTAGAGAATAACATTTCATTTAATTGCCTTTGTTAATACAACATTGGATTGCCTCAGCCCTTCCAACCATGCTTTCAGTATACATTGTTATATATTATTGTTACATTAGGAATGCATTTTTTTTTATATCAAGCTAATTATAACCTGGTTATATCTTTCTATAAAATGATAAAATCTAAATGTATATTTCTATAATTCATCTCTGACATGTGAATGTATTCAACAGCACTGATGCACATTTACTGTGCTAGACTGACAAATTCCTTTTATTTAAGGTTTAGTCAAGTTTACTGTACTGAAAATGTGTAAATAAAGCATTGCTGTGCTACACTAAGAACCCTCTCAAGCATAACACAGTTTACGCATGTAAGTCTGGCTTTTATTGCATCACACCCATCTCTTTTGTAATAAACTTATTAAGTTGAGGAAATATACAGGACATTAGTAATACAATATAAACAGCTATCACTAACAATGGCTGTTCCTGACATTTATTCAAGCATGTAGAATGTCAGCTCTTTACTTAAAAGTAACATTACACGGCCTCCTTTTCTCTATGTGTACTTAAAATTGAAATAGGTTTTCCAGTTGCAGTTGTGGTGTCTCAAAAATTCAACAGATGCAGGGTAACAAACAAAGGGCTACTAGTAGCTAGTACCAATACAAGGGAAGGATGTAGCCTTAACAGCATCATCTGTGGCTCCAGTCTCTGGAATAATGTCCCATCCTGCAAACTTCACAGGGGAAATGAGCAGGTGTCTGTAAATCAGGAAGTCTACTAGACATAGCAAGAAGCTATGAAGATAATGAAGTTTTTGCATGTGATCTACAAACGCTTGGCACTCATTATACAGCAGATATATGTCGGGAAGCAACATGGTACATACTTTTTTTTCCCCTCTCTCTCTCTCTCAATTTTTATATTTCCATGCCATCTCTTCTATTTATCCTCTTCAAGCACTACACACAGATATATATATTTTATATAATAATAATAAATTAAAAATAATAATATATAATAATATAATAAGAGATGCTACAATTATTCGTACATTGTAATCTTGTGTCCTCCTAGTGCAGCAGATATCAGATTGTATTAAAAAAACAAAACTTTATTAATATGCTGTGCAGCTGAGCTTAGCTGATGGAATACTGGTACATGACTTACTTTTATATTAGACTACCTGACACAATGGAAGGATGTCTCTTTTGCTGCCTATATATTTGATACTTCAGCTCTCACTTAACTTTACTGGAAAATGAGCAAGTGTCTGAGCTGATCAGAAAAAACTCTGCAATAAATAAAAAAGGCCAATATCATCTTCCTAAATCCTTCCTAAATGGGTGATTATCCTATTTGGATTGTATTTCTTAAGTTTAATTGCTTGTGAACTATTGTTATGCAAGCTGGAAATATACTTCCTTCTCACTAAGGAAAGTAAGAAAAATATAAAGCACACAAGGCTCTCAATTTTGCTTGGAAATAGTATAAGTAACAAAGTGACAAAATAGGCAATGCATTACTGTACAAAGGAAATTGTATACCAAATGCTGAGGGATCAAATACAATAAAAAAAATTGCCTTCTATATCTAACACGATCTATGCTTTATTTATTTTTTAAATGCCAAACTCTTTGTGGTCAATGGCATTGAACAGTCTTAGATTCTTGAACATAAAAAGGTTGCTTAAAAAATTGTGCAGCTGAAAGAAATCAGATGTGGTATAAGCTTGACGTGTCTATGTTGTTCTAACTAATCTCTGAAATTTATTTATTGGAAATACAGTCTGTAACTTCTGAGTTTTCTGAAAACAATACAACCACATGGCCCATTACTATACCTTCAGATCTTTCACCCTTGTAACCATGTATAAATAAAAGTGATATCACATTTAGCAGGGGCTCCTCAGGACGTCCAGTGTGTAACTTACTTGTCTTTGTGCCTCGGTAAGGCAAAAGACGGAATGATATGTTACAGTTTTTCCATGATATAGATATCATCACTCAGTGCTTTATCTGAGGAACATGGTCATTTATAGTGACAAGAAAATGCATTATGCAGTGTGAAATTATAAGTAAGGCACATGCAAACATTTCTAAATTTGTCTTTGCTCAGGATATGAAGAAAAATGGACATAAAAATCTCTTCAGTAATGGTGAGGACATTATATTTACTCTTACAGGTCAATTTCTACAATAAAAGCAATCGCATCAAAATACACCTGCATATCTCTACATACACAAAAACAGAAAGAAGTCACAGCTCATTAACATGCAAAAATCAAACGTTTCAAACAAAACTCAGAAAATTGATTTCTTGAATACACATCTGCAAAATATTTTAGTAAAGGTTAATATTCATATTCATGCACAAAAGGTGGATGGAAGAGACTAAACCATTGCAATACCATCTTCACCCAGCTTGGTGCTTTTCCTATCCAAGTTTCTTACAAAACGCATTCATATTACGTATCCTTGTGTTTTATATGTACATTTTGGTTGTTTATGAGCGTTTGTATTTTATATTGTTTTAAATTAAAAAGTCAATAAATGTGAATGTCACATAACATATCTTTAAATAATAAATTAGTAGCAAATTATTTTTATTAAATAAAAATTTAATGTTTTACATTTAAATGTAAAAAAATATATATATATATGCATTTACTTTCTATAAGGTCAATTAAAAGGTGCTGGTCCAGAGAGATTGTGGAATTAAGTTGCATACATTTTACCGCTTCATTTCTCAGGTCCTACTGAGGAATAGGCATGAAATGGTAGTTAAATAGATGTTTAATCACTGGCTGACTGATTGGGGGAAAATATTAAAAAAATAGTTCCAGAGTATGGACTCCCTTGATGGAATGAGCTTAAGGGTAAAAGGCTCTCTGATAGGTTTGGAATGCTTGTGCCATACCTGCTAGCATAATGTTCAATTCGTGAGTGAGTGTCATCGTGTGAGAGCTGGGGAGATGAGGCAGGGCTGTGGAAAGAAGAATTTAAACACAATTCAATCTTCACATTAAGAAAGGTGCTTGAGGTTCATTGTGTTATGGACTTCTTTTTTTTTTTTCCCCAAGTAACAATCATCTTTGGCACTTCAGATGCTGTGAAACTACAACTCACAGTGTGCTCTAAAAGCATGTTCATAGCTTTCACCTGGCAAAGCTTGATGAGACTTGCATTTTCACAATACCTCAAGTGACAGAGGTTACAATGACTCAAATGATGTATAATATGGACACTGTGGGCCTGATGCAGACTCGGGCTACCAGCAAAAGGGATATCTGCATTCCTTCACACCGCACATGCCCAGAACTAATCCAGACTCCAACACAACTCACTTTTTGTGTTTGGGTGTTCTGTGAGACGGATGTATTTACTGTTCAGACCATACCGTATGTGTACACCGTTTACAGCTAAAATTTGCACCAGCTCCAGGATTATGCTGCCAGTTCTCTATCAGATCATTGCCTTTGCATGTAACCTTCTAAACACAACACTAGAGATACGGGAATGTTTTCCATTGTTTTATTTATATATTTATTTTTAAATACAGCTATTAGACTGCACAAAGATATTTTTCATTTAATGTAACTTGAAGCTAATTTAATTCATGACTATAATATTATTTCACTTGCATAGTCAATAAAGCAGTTAGGTAAGCTATAACCAGCATTTGCCCTATACAGAACAGTTTATTACCCTGCACTTGCATTGTAACCATTAGGAAAAGCACATTGTGCTTGTCTGTTGTGACGTACTTTCACACGTATACCGAGCTGCAGTTGTGTTTGCATCTGAATCACGTATAAAACTTTCATTATTTGTTTAGGGTTACTTCAAATGCAGAAAGGGTTCAGTTTTGTGCACGAGTCTGGATCAGGCCCTGTGTGTTTAATGTGTACTGCATCATCTACATGGCAATACAATGGAGTTAAAAAATGAAATATCTAATCATTTAGCTCCTCCCTGTCCTGGCTAGTTCATGAAACTGGAGACAAAATGCATTCTTTTCAATCATAAGGTTTAACTGCCACAGTTTTAATTTACACCAAAAACAACTTTTTAAACAATGTAAATGTTTAAACAAAAGCCCTATATACATATTTGTTGGCACTTTAACTAGAACTTCTAAACCGTTCAGCAGTAGCACATAATCAAACAGATGTTCAGTACAAGAGAAAGGAGAACTTGCTACAGCCATTTCCATTTTCTACATCTCCAGTGTATATACAGAAGCTGCTGCATTTGTGTCAAACTCCCAGAGAAACCATCCTAAGCAGGACACACACAACAAATGTAAAACTTAAGCAGCTGTCACATGTGATGTCAGGACATGTTCATAACACTCCAAATACTTTATAAATATCTTCCAGAGTATCGCTGAACTGATAACAAGAATATGGACTTAAACGTAGCACTAGACCTAATTTACCTTATGTGAATATTATAGCAGTCTCAAAGCCAATAGAATGAAACAACATTTATTTATCATACTACTGCTCTGAATACCACTTCTAGTTTACATAATGAGCAGTAGCCATTCCAATGTATTTCTAACGCAACCTTTTTTATTTAAAAATGTTATTATTAATACTGAGTCATTCTTTTTAAGCATCACAGTAAGATCTACTGAAACACATTGGGCCTGATCCAGACTTAAGGTTGTTTTATGTACGCAAGCATACCTAAGTTACGCACTACTAAGAATAACGCACTCCCCGCTCACGTACGTAACTTAGATGACTTATGTGGAATACTGCCTTAACTTTTCCTTGTTGTCTCTGGTGGAACGTATCGCTTTGTCGTATGCAAGTGCCAAACCCAGCCCATACTGTACAATTTAAATGCCTTCCACAATGCGTATAACCTACTTAGGTAGGTCACACCCTATCATACGGAGTTACATACAAGATACGCATGATCAGAGTTACGATGCATAACATCTGCCATGCGTATGCGCAGTGCATTGCCACAGACAGATGTACGCATGCAGCATGTGTAAATTAGCTGTCGTTATTAAGTCTGGATCAGGCCCATTGCTACTAACTAAATAAAAAAAATGAAAAAAAAACCTATATAAAATGTTTTCTGTCCATATTTTGACCATATATTTAATGGAAATTTTTTTTATGTAATAGTCTAAGAAATAGAGCGGTAATTATGCACAAGTCATTTTTAAATTCAGATCTCTTCCATTCACACAGTAATTCATGCTTACATAGGTTGAAGATGTCAGCATTAGTGACCTTATTTAGCTGTAACGTTACATGTATGAATATATTTACGTAACCCTACAACCTGCATATAAGATAACATGCACCATCTCAATGTAAGTAGTGGTGATTAGGTTATGCTGTTCTTTATGCTCTCCTTTTACTATAAGCACACTGGGGCATTATGAATTCTAATTGCATAGCTATCCGTATAATCTTCACCATACTTTACATATACATAATCTATGTTCCAGTACACTGAAGCGAGAGCGATGTATGTAAACGACAGTGGACACATGGTGCCCTCTGAATAGGTGATTAGGAATATATCACACTCCTATTTACATGGTAGATTGAGCCCTTAGCTGAAATATGTTCAATTCGTTCTTAGTGAATTGATCACCTTCATTTGAAGACGGCATAACACATGGATGCACTGTGACAGAATGCTGCATGCTGCACATGTGTAGTGCTCATGCTTGTGTGGTTATTCCTGTTACAGCAATCATTACACATGGGTGGACAGCTTACTACAGAAACGGAATATCACTATTTCAAAATGTGTTTGTACTCTAATTGTGGAAAACACTGGGGAAAAATGTTCTAGGATATTGGCTCCGGGTCTTTTTGTAACTAATTACATATAAAGTTAGACTATGAATAGACTTCTGTGAATACAATTTTAGACCGGTATAACCCTCATCAAAAATCATAAATCAGTGCCTTTAAGGAAACTGCCCTTCAAAATATATATAAAAACCTGCTGTTTAACTCAATAACTTACTTCTCATACATAAAATAACATTTTAAGATTCCCTAAAATCAATGCAATATTTTTACACCTTAGATATTTGAGATAAGGTTGTTATCAAGGGAAGTCATTTGTCCCTTTTATGTACACCAGACCTGTTAGTAAGAGCATTAAAGGACATTGCATTCAATGATATCTAAATCTTAAAAGGCTCATAACAGTTTGCAGTGAGGGGACTAGATATTATTACAGACAAAGTCAAACCATATCGAAGGATGTGCACAAACGTATTTGTAAAAGTGATGAGAAGCCTACATTTTTATATGCTGTTTAAAATTGTTGACAATAATATTAAAGCAAATTCACATTGTCCTTGTCTATGGTTAAAATGCGTTGCTTATTTCATTATAAAAAGAAGTTAGTATTTTCCATTTTGTGACGTTAAACATCTCACACTTCCAAATTGAGGAAGGGTAGGAAAGAAGGAGCTGAAGATGATGCTATGGATAAAATAAATAAAAAGCGGAATAATAAGCACACAGAGGCCGGAGCAAAAGCAGTAGCGCAAAAATAAAAAGTACTCACGCAGAATCTACTGGCCAGAAGTTGATCAGAGTAACAGGACTGAAAGACAAAAATGAGGAGGTGAAGAGAAAAGTAGAGCAGAGAACACAAGAGTGGGATGAGGTTTGACATCAACATGAATGCCAATTAAAGCAGCCAATGCAGAAAATATTCATACATATTAAAATCTTGAAATACAAGCTGAATTTGAACAAACTTAAACATCAAACTCTGAATAAAATCTATCATCTAGAAATATTAATATTTATTAATGTGACATTTTGCATCATAACAATGACACTAGTTTTCCCAAATGTAAGAAATGTGTGTGAAGTCTTAAATAAGTGTACAGCAAATATTACATAAAACAGAACATAGCAGAAAGTGTGCTGGTTATTGCAGTAATGCCCCCTTGCCACCGGTGCTTCCCCTCCGTTATATCATCTACGCTGCCCAGGGAATCCACCAGTTCCCCTCTATCAGGGAAGAAGGACTCGGTACTGAGGGACGTTTTCAGTAATTATTAATTTATTGTTGATTAGTGTTTTTAATGTATTTATGTTTATCAGAAAAGATTTAATCCATAACAGGATGGCTTTTATTGGTGTTTATTTGACAGAAAAACTAAGAAGAATTTTACCTATTTGATTTCAGAGTTAAAACATCTCCACCCATTAGAGGGGGGTTTCTACTCTCAATCCCTACTTGTACAAGACTTGTTAATATAAACTTATTTATGGCACTCTTATTAATTAATCCGTCCTCGTTATAAATGTTTTAGTCAGCGCCTGTGAACATACTTTATTTTCAGCATGCATATGTAATCATTTATATAAAAGGAAATATAGCAGGAGGTGAGGCCCATACAATAGATACTATAAAACATGTATGTGCTGTACTATTAAGCTAAAAGAAATGTACCTTGCATGAGGTATGGCTGGCCTGTGCAGTAAATATGACAGAACATGTATGTGATGTGCCATTAAGCTAAATGAAAATGAACATAGCAGGAGTTGTGGCTGGCCCATTGTGTTACTGTGTACACAGCAGGACAGATGGCGTTAAGCACAGATCACTCTCCTCCTGGAACTCTGTTATCAACAGGAGGTTTCCTAAACTCGTCACTGTAACTGCTATCTTCCTGACAGATGGGACAGGAAACGGTTTCAGATTTGCACCTGCCGCTTGTCTGACAGCTACAGGAATAAATATGCTTACATGAAACAATTCTACAGAAATCTGTGTGGAATAAATCAGCTTTCTCCATAGATGGTCCTAGATTACATTTGTGTTTGAGGTGTGCTATGCAGCTTTCATTTAGTAACAATCAAAGCCATGATTCCCAAAACCAGCAGTGGCTTACAGTGCAGGTGCCATGTTGTCCCCCTGATATGGGAGATTTAGCCTCAAATAAATGCTATATTATTCTGAGTGAAATGAAATCGGTCTACTTGTCAGATATCAGGAAAATAATGAAACCACTATGTAGTTTAAATTGCTGCTTTACCATCTTTTTTATGGGTAGGACAGAATCCTTCACTACTTATTTTATTTATTTATTTTTAAATACACAACTCCTGAAAAACAAGTTTTCTATATGTACTCTTTGCAATGCACAAAATGGGCCTGATTTAGAGTTCTGCATAGTGAAAAAAAAAATAAAAAATTATTATTATTATACCATGCCATTTTTTAATGCTCTGTACCAGCTAAAAAGGCTCTTGTACCGGATTCCAGCCCAGCAGTTCCCTCCCCCTTATACTCAACTTCCAGTCCTGCAGCATCTGATCACTATAGCAGAGCTACGGGGACAGACTCCTACAGTACTGCTAAAGTGCAAGACCCTCTCCTGTCAGTTCTTAGCTCATATGATAAGGTGTAAAATTAGATTTTATACCTTATCATACATGCAAATGAGAGCAGATTAAAGCTCCCCGCCTTCACTTGACAAGCCATGCCAACCTTCACAGACCCAAACCAAGGTGTACCGATTTTGCATTAAAAAATGTTTGAGGGTATGAAATTAGTTTAGTATCTTTTGTTTAGAAAACTCTCAGCTCCCATAGCATCTCCAGACACATCATTAAATTAGTATTTAAACTTGGGTCTGGCACATGCAAATGTTTCTGACTAAACTAGTGGCAATTTTGTATTTTTCAAATGAGCATTAGGAGGAAATTACTTAAAACTTCTCACAACATACTTTGCGAAATGTTGGAACACACAAGCCCTATGGTTATAAGATGCATAATTAGAAATCTTGCAGATTTGACTGTGTATGTTGTCTCTGCGTGCACAGTCCTAAATAATGTAACGTGGCAAAAAAACAGAAAACAAAAGAACGAAAAAAAATCCACACTAACACCTGAGAATTAGCCTATTATGAGAGGCAGTTTTACAGATTAACTCTGCAGAAACACATTGTGCATTATTCATTATTCACTGTATTTAGACCCATGTCCTACAGGCCTGCAAAGTGCTTTCGGGATTTTGCCTGTTTTTTTGTGCTGGCTTAAGTATCACTCTTGATCAGGCCCATAGTATGGATTGATGAAATAGTACACAAAGAAAGGAACAGAAGTGCCACAGGAACTTGAGTGATGGGAATGGGCACTTTTTAAATATCCAAAAGATCAATTTCCAGCTGTTTGTAAACAAGCAGGCAAAGGAATCAGTTAGTTGGTTTTCTCCTATAAATGTTTTTTTTTTTTTTTTTTAACTTATTAGAGTCTAAAGCTTTAAAAACATGACCTTTTCTTCCTAGCTTCCTTTTCTGTCATTATTTAACTGGGTAAAATGTATTCTTCCTGCCCTGGCATAGAACACAAAAGCTGAATGAATAAACAAAAGTTAATGCAAATAGCACAGTTAATTGGTGTCATATCCAAATGAAAATATAACACTTGATAAAACAAACAGATAAAAAAAGGTACAAAAGTAACAGGATTGCAAACGCATGACTACAGCTTATCACCTACTTTTGAAAAGACCTACACAACAAAGTACCACAAAATCCTGGATTTAACTTTTTTTGCCATATAAGAAATTTAGATACATTACGTACAGGAAGCCTAAGTTGTTACTGTATAAGACAGGTCCCATCTAGCGAAGTGAGAAGCCCTTTAAACACGGGTTAGCTGTACAGTGCAGTTCTTTTTTGTGAGTGTTGCCAATGTATATTTTTGCATGTTTACATCAGCCTTACTTTCATATCAGCTTGTGTTTCATATAGCTAAAACAAACCCCACAAAAAATGGCATGTACCAAATAATAAACAAACAAATGGGAAAAACTGAAATCCGAGAGAGTTGAAAGCTCAGTAGTGTGGACTCACGTCTCCATGTTGTCACCTTCTAGGACCGTCTGAACGGGCAGGTAACCCATCCGTGGATGTTTAGCAAAATATCTTTTTGTCCTGAATTTATTCTTCAACACCTTTGCAAAGTCGCGTACATCTTCTCCAGATGTAGTCTGAAAAGCAAACAAATAAATCTGTTTGTGAATGTGGGACCTGATGGTTCGAATTAAACAGTAAAAAGAAAATTGCGGCTTTACTTTGAAAAGGAAACAGCAGTTGAAAAGTTACAGGGACAAAAGAAAAACAAATCCTTCAATGGATTTTAAATTCTGCTTGGCATTCTCTTTGAGAAAGTAGGCATTCAGGTATTAAATGTTTTACAGGAAACACTTGGCACCTATCATTTTTTAGTGGCTTATGACAATAGGATTTAGCATTTCTGAGTCCCAGTTACTGCATTTTAAAGTTCAAAGCTAAATTCATCCATGGATTGCAGTTTACTGAAGCACAAAAACATCAAGAAAAACAAAGAGCTTGATGACAACAAACAAAAGTCAAGTACCTTGTTACCAAATTTGTTTCTGATAGCAGTAAAAACAAGAGATGTCCAAAAAGCTAAAACAAAACATTGGACTTCATAACATGGAGAGGACCTTCCTGCAGCTTTGATGTACGTGAATGCAGGAGGGCATGAAAATAAAGCAAAGTGTGATAAGTAATATGAAAGCTTGTCAGAGAGTGTGAATACAGGTCCATTTCACAATAAAGTTTTGTGGCAGAATAAGGAATGGCTAGAGTTTGATATGTATAGACCGGATCCAAATCTGTTACTGCTGCAGTCGGTGGTCCGAAGCTGTATCCTGATGTGATCGGAAAATGCTTAGTTGCAGGAAATCTGGTCCTATGTCTGCTTTTAAGGTATATGTGAATGAGACTTAACAGAAAACAAGCTAATCCACACACTGATTCATCTTTTTTTTTTAAACCGATAATTTATCATTATAATAGTCTTAACTTTTATTACTGTAGCTTTATCAGATTATCTATCTGAAGGTGTGATTAGTGCTCAAAGAAGTGGATTAAGCAAACAGTAAAAACAAATAAACTTTAACATAGAGGAATATTACTTTCAAATCCTTTAAATAAATATAAACTATATATGCCTTTAGTATGGAACAAAAGTAGAAGAAACTTCCCTCCATTTTCTGTTTGTTCCACTGTTAGCACATTATGGTAACTCACCCTGACTATTTCTAAAGTAGTATAAAAAAATATAGTTTATTATTTATAACTGAACTACAGAAAACATCACTCTTAATAAAATATTTCAACCATTTGTCAGTACAGTATATATAGTACTACATAATTAAATGTCGCTGTTTAATATGTTCAGTGGTACAATTGTTTTCATGTACTCTAGAACCACTACATACACACAACTCCACAAGGTCCACGGTGTGCAGTTTAATACCAGCAATAGTTATAACCTCTAAGCCTGGAAAAGCAGATACTGGGTTAGTTCTCACACTTACAGGAGTACAATATTCCACCATAGGATAGTGCATTTTGTGACCTTTTGCAACTCGGCCAGAAAAGAAGCAGCTTTGGCAGATGTCATAGTTAAAGTGCTTTAAACTTCTGTACCTAAAGTAGAAAAACAAGCAGTTAAAGAATGCTCAGAAAGAAAATCTGCAGCTAATAATTATTCAGACAGTAGGACAGGAGTTAATGTTTTATTCACCATCACCTGTGGAGGGAGAACAACAGTAATGAATGCTTCTCTTAAAATAAAACTAAGCCATAGCGGAACATTCAGAAGTACAGGTAATTGAGTGTAGCAGGGAACACCACACATTCATGATCAGAAGTATTAAAGAAAAAAATAGTAAATAAAAAAAATATCACAACTAAACAGTGACCAATAAGATTACACTTTAGATGACCAACTTTTTTTCCCTCTCTTAAATATTCACTTGCACCTTATAAGCCAGGGCATCAGTTTTGCCTGAGCATACTGGGACCTGTTGTTTCAAATGACAAGCTTCAACTTGTATCTGCATGTACATACGCACACATTACCGATGCTAGGCATCTTTTCTAAAAACATCCGATTAGTGGTCATCGTAGTTACAGTGAACCTGATTCACACATCAGAATGCTTTAAGATATGTGTATCTGAACCTAAGTTTTAAACTCCCTCCCATACCACTCCCCTGGTTTTTCAAGAACCTAAGGCACTTAAGAGAGTCATTGGGTTTCCTTAACTTCTCATGCATATTTTCCTTCTTAAGCAGAATAAGCATGGAGGCACCTTCATCGCACGCTCCTTGCTTCATTATAAATACCCACTCCTTTTTTAAAAGACCCGAGGATGCACTGGCACGCAATTTTTTTTTTTAAATCACTACGTGCGGTCTTTAAAGTTCCTCCCTAAGTACTACGTACATCGCATAGTCACTATGATTATGCACGCGCAGTACTAAAATTCTTAAAAGTACGCACCTAAGAAGCGCTTTAGGTGTGAATCCGGTCCGATGAATGCTGACAATGAGGTTGGCTGTATCATTGGCAATTAGTACAAAAATAGAAATATATTGCGCCAGGAGAAGTGCCAAGAGGGATGGGTGGAAGGTTGTACTAATTACGGAGGCCCAAGTATGCTGGCGAACTCAGAGGTGTCACTATGGGGGGGCAGATTGGTTAAAGCAGTGCAGCGGCTTCATTAACATAACTTAATTGTGGAGTCAAAGAGAAGACACATGAACTGGGACACCAGCAAAGCCAAAGGGGTCAATAAGGAACAGCAAGGGGGTGAAAGAATGGCTGGGATATTCAAAAGGGAGAAAAGAAGATTTGATTTTTGTTTTTTTTGTCTGTTTCAATAAATCTATTACATTATTTAGAATCCAACATATTATACAGTGCTTTACAATTAAATAATGCTGTTGAACCAGTATTAAACATTTCTTTTAACCTGAATGCTGGAAGAGATGTCACGATCTCTGCCAATGGTGTACGCAGCAATACAGATTTTGTTCTGTAGATCACCTAGCACTTTAATCCTGCTTGACATGACCCTAAAGAGGGTCCACTCATACTTGCATCCTTCAGAGTCACTCTGTCCTGCTCTATACATGTGCCCGCCACCGCAAGTATGTCGCCGTCCTTTGTCAATGCTCAGTTGCTAATACACCACTTCCCAATCGTTTGCTGCTACAGCTCCTGTCTCACTATTGCTCTACCCAAATGCTGTTACAGTGCCCTGTTGGTCGACGCTGCAGTTCCTGTCACACTGTCTATCTCTGCTCCAGTAAGTAATCAAGAATCTAGTGTTAGGGATCAGGATACGGTTAGATTCTGGGTAATTGTAACGCTGGAAACAAAAATTTCATCATTACAATATTCTATCTGACAGGTGTTACGTTAATGCTCTTGTCAGACAGAGGAAAGTTAAACATTAAAGCAATTAGTGCCAACATGTTAACTGTGGACTCTTTGCACAACACATGGTTTATTACACCTGGTCACTGCCAATTTAGACTGTCTTGCGAATGCCTACTTTTACCAAACACAGATACACACAACTGTACATTGGCCCTAGTATATTTATCCTTATCTCAACACTCAGAAAAGTAAATCTCAATTTCAGAATCCCTGTAAGCGTCAACAGGGGTAGAGCTTGCATTCCAAGTTTTTATATTAAAGTAGTACAATCTGGTAAACGGCATATTTTCACTTTTTCCTTTAGAGTTATAAGATATTTTTCTACTTCATTACGCTGTTTTATTTTTTCAGAGAAGCTATGACTATGCTTTTGAGTAGGGACATATGCTGGCTGCCTACACAATGATTGATATATATATGACATACTGCAGAACAAAATAGCCAGCTCCTGATGGCTGAAACATTCCTCTAGTATCGAGGCTGAATCTCCCTCCTCTAGCATTTAGAAATCATTACAGACAAGCCTGGATCTATATTGATTGTGCTAAAGTTAAGCAAATTATGGAATAAAATGGAGTGGTGTGGGTTAAAAAAAGTTAACAAGCCTAACCTTCTTACACCTTATCACTAAGCCTAACCTTCTTACACCTTATCACTAATCCTAACCTTTTTACACCTTATCACTAAGCCTAACATTCTTACACCTTATCACTAAGCCTAACCTTCCTACACCTTTTTAAAACACTAGCTTTCTTGTGATAGTAAATTCTGAATGTTCAACTAATGGTCAACAGGGTTCTGAAAATAAAGGACTACATACATAATCTCTCATTAACAGAAGGTTTAACCATATTATACATGCAATGAAAATGAGGTTTAATATATTGTGTTAAGTAGATCTCATAAGAGTAAGTCAATTAGGTGAAACTACCTGTTTCAAGGTGAAGAATCATGTAATTATTGTGTGTGGCGTAAACAATATGTGAAACTAGCATTTTACAGATGAGATTGCTCAGTGTGTGTGCCGGCATGCTAGGTGAGAAAATCACTATGCTCAAATATCATACATCTAAAAGTACATAACAGCTACATTGATTTTTTTAAGTAACACTCCTTTGCTGCTGCAGCACCCTTTGTGTAACATACCTTAGTAGGAATCCCTGAAAAATATTTTTTTATTACTGAAAACAAACCTTTTCATGCCTAAGTATTTGCTTGCAATACAATGAAACAAGTGATAAGTGAGCACCTATGTTTGCCTTGCAGCTCTATAGTGAATGAGTGAGTATCCAGGAATCACATATGAACAGGTATATATCAGCAAAATCACTGTATTAGCACGATGCAGGATAGAAAGTTGAATAAGAAGAATAGTGCAGCTCACAATTTTTGAACAGTCTCAAGTCCCCGTTCTTTGTCCTTTGAAAAGGAGACCAACAAGAGTTTCTTATGCAGCAGGCTTCTGAATATCGGAGCAGGCCTTGACACTGTCTACAGCCAGTGCCGTATGTCCTGCTTACAGCCTCTCTCCCGTCTCAATGATGTGCCTGGTTCAGTATCCACACATCGTTTTCGTGGTATCCAGAGGGGGGGGGGGAAGCATGAACTATAGGAAAAATAGTCCAATAGAGTAAATCCTTTTGCTTATTAGTACTAAAAGATAAAAAAAATATACTCACAAAATGATATGTCTTTCATAGGAATAAATGTCAATATATCCAAAATCTATTGATGAAAAGCTGCCGGTCCTCTCCTTGTCAATTTCTGATGTCCACATGGAACGCAAATACAGCTCTGTATACCACTGGATGAAAAGTGATGTATGCAACTTAGCTATACTCAGGCCAACGCGTTTCAACCACTGCATGGTCTTTCTCAAGGATAAATGTCATATGATATTGGTGGTTACACATATAGTTAAGTAAATTGATCCTTGCAGTTGGTTGGTTAACAAAGTTCATGACATGGTACTATACATATGGCGCATTAGGACTCATTTCTAGGTGTCAAGAGAGTATGTTAAAATTAATGATAATTAATTCAATAGAATTTATATAATTTAATATAAGACTGCATATACCCCTATACCCCGATCTACCACATCTCAGTCTTGGCCAAAGTTTTTTGCATATTATTTCTCTACACTATTTTTTTTTCCACTTTCTCAATGCCAATGATTTTTGTAATGGACGCAACAGAACATTGATGTTTCTCTTTGAAGTGCATTGATACATTATTATTTAACAAACTCTCTTGAGACCTAGAAATGGGTCCTAATGCCCCACATCTACAGTACCATGAGATGAACTTTGTTAACCAAACAATTGCAAGGATCAATTTATTTTAAATATATATGTAATCACCAATACCATATGACATTTAGCCTTGAGAAAGACCGTATAGCAGTCGAAACGCGTTGACATTAGTAGTGCTAAGTTGCATACATTACTTTTCATCCAGTGGTATACAGAGCTGTATCAGAGTTCCATGTGGACATCCTTAGAAATTGAAAAGGAGAAGACCAGCAACTTTTTTTCAATAGATTTTGCATATACTAACATTTTTTCTTATGAAAGTCATATGCTCTTGTGAGTATTTTCTTATTTTCTATCAATACTAATAAACTTTAAAGGTTTTACACTATTGGACTATTTGTCATATTTTTAGGTTTTCCCCCTCTGGACGCATTACACCACAAAAACGAGGCGTCGATACTGAACCAGACACAGCATTGAAGACAGGAGATAGAGGCTGTGAGGGGGACATATGGCACCAGCTGGAGACGGAGTGTAAAGGACTGCTCCGGTTTTCATCAGAAGCTTGCTGCCTGACAAACTCTTGTTGGTCTCCTCTTCAAAGGACTCAGAAAGGGGACTTGAGACTGTTCAAAAATCAAGAGCTGCACTATTCCTCTTATTCAACTTTCTATCCTGCATCGCGATTTATTAACTGTTATGATCAGTGTCTGCCTAGTGCTAATACAGTGATTTGGCTAAGTATTTGCATGCCTACTTAAACGTATCACACTCCACTTTCAATCATGGCTAGTATAAACAATTGTCCCTAAAACTTAACTTTGCATGGAAAAATTCATGTACATCGCACAGTAATGTTCAGTACCTGTTGCAGAAAAAGCCCTTTCCTGCTGTTCTATTTTATGGAGCATTTCATACTTGTCTGTGGAGAACAATTCTATTTAGTATTTTAACACGGTAAAGGTGCTTATAGGGAATTTTTTCTGTGCTATACTCTGGGAGCTGCCATTTTCTCAGAGGTAGTAATGATTTCACAGTCTATTGGATAAATGTAATTTCTATGAATCCTACAGAGGAGTTTATAAACCATAGAGCAGAATATGAAGCATTTTCAAGGAAGGTTTGAATTTTTTTTGTGTATGTATTCTTTATAATAAAAGATCCATTAACCATGGTAGTTTGTTACAACAAAACCATACATATTGTTTCTTATTAGCAAAACTTATTTAGTATATAGTTACATATGTCAATATAATTTCTTTGAAAACTGCATATATATGTTTTGAGTAAGCTGATAACTGCCAATCTTCTTACAATTTAACCATGCGAGGGAATGCAGGGATTACATGACATTATGTAAATTGATTTCAAGCTAGGCCTGGACCTTTTGAGCGGCTTTCATTTTAGCCTCATAATGCTCACTACATTGCGTGGTTAATAAATGCCGGGGTAAGCAATCCTTCGATACTGGATTGTTTACTGATAGCGCTATATAAAAATCTGTTAATAAATAAATAAGATCCCCGAGCACAGACAGAGAATTGTAGGACCACAATAGCAATTTGTAAAGGTAACAACTCTCCTTAATCCTTTAAGGGTATACCTTTATTTTTCTGACCCCCAGCACATGAAAAACGTTGGCAGTACTGAAGTGTCCAGAATGTATCAAGAGTGCAAGTCTATACTGTACATTGTTATAAGACCCTTCTCATGATCACAGACCCGTCCGGTATCAGAGGGTATGAGAAGTGTTATTGCTATAGATGTCTGTATGCATAGGTTGCAAAGTGCTCATTTTGGGTAAAATGTGCAGAATGGAAAAACCCCCGTGATCTGAACACACAGAGTGAGAAAAATAACGTTCTATGGTCACTCTTTAGCAATCTAAATATCCTTCACGGTTTTATTCTTTTTAATTACATGCTTTTACAGCTTTAAAAGAGGGTTATTCACAGACTAAATAGCAATCATATTCTCTAGGAATATAAGACTTTAAATTACCTGAAACCGATAATTGGACATTCCTTACAGATATTACACTTGGCTTGGTGTTTGGCAGTTTCAGCAGCAGCAACTCTGTGAAGCACAGGTAGCCAAACCATCGACTGTGGTTCCAGCCTCATCCAATCCAGAAACAAAGCAGCTTCAATTTCTGGCTTACTGTTGGCCTACAGGTTAAAAATACAAAAGATGTTAAATACATGAAGGTAATCTCACCAACTACATATGGCAGGAAGCAAGCCAAAAAGCACAGTACTTAAACTACTTGTTTTTATTCAGATTATGGAACTCAAGAGTATTTTAATATCCAATTTATGTAACATTATTATTCACAATAAAAAACAAATTTCAATTGGAACAGCAAAACAAGCTTATTTTATGCCGTACTCCTCATATACAGACACCATCACTGACAGTTGTACATTCTGTAATAGAACAAAATGATGTGTGATATCATCTCTCACTAAAAAGAAGTAATCTTTCACAATGTGAAAAAAAGTAGTTTCCCTAAAACAAGTAGTGACATTGCTACTCACTAAACTATGACAACAGGCCAAGATGACCTCTGCAGAGTACAAAATTCTTGCATGGCATGGCTGAACAATAAAAATGCCCTTTTCAAAATATACAAGTACTAAGCATTAGAACAAAAGAGTTAACTAGAGCAATGTTGGTACCTCCAAAGTAACGGTGGAAACAGAAAATATAAGTAGGAGGAAGCTAGTCTGTGAAAAACTAATAGAGCAGACATCTAATTAGGTGTGCATTTGTATTTGTATTGTCACACATTTCCCGCCAATGCAGCGGGTTAGATGCCCAAGGCTTTCTGAATATTCTGAATTCACTCCTATTAAAAGAGCTGTCAGTAATAGAGGAAGTCCCCACAGTGCTGCAGAGATCAGACGCTGGAGGACTGGAAGAAGAATATAGCGGGAATTCCAGTGCCATTCCTTGGACATGTCAGTGTTCTGCCAGTACATTAAAAAAACTGTACCGTTGTAGGGTCTGTATTTTTCGGCAAATGCTGTCGTTTCCCCTTAAAACAAGCACTAAAACTAGCAATTTTGCATAAAATTATATGGAAAGCTATAGTATGTAACTATAAGCAAATAAGATAGGTGGCACATAAAATATTCTTTAATGTTAACTTCTATAAACACAGAAATGTTTAGCCTGCTAATGTAATGCAAATTAAACATATTATTCTAGAATAAGTAAACAGGAGATAAATCATTACAATATAAAAATAGGTCTGTATATACATTTCCAGAAACAGTGAACTAGTCATTATAGAGATGTTTATCTACAGAGACTCAGATTCTTCAAGAATCAATATTCCAGTACATTAATGGAGCTGCTGATTAATATGCATTTTTTAATGGGAAAAGATGCATTCTGCATTGAATAGTGCACTGCATGTAACAACCGGAATTAGAATGAGCATTTAAAAGCATCAGGCTGCACTGTGGTAATCAGCATAAATTAGGAAGACAGAAAAAGGCACACAGAGAGCAGCAATTCAGTAAAACTATATATCTGATTTATTTTCTAGCCTATAATCAATGTTAATTTGTTAATTGTCATAAAGGTAGACGTCTGAAACAAGATATCTGTGGAGTTTGCACAGTCAAATAGATGGGCTTTGTGGTGATTAGCGCAGTTAAAATGTATCAGAGAGCCAGCAATTGCTTGAAGATTTACTGTGGCATGATAGAAGACTAGTCAAGAGCAGTCTTCACTTTCCACTCACTCAGCTACAGTTACAATTTCTTAGATGACCTCTAAATCCAACAATAGCCAACTACAGAGAATTTCAGAGAAAGAAATACACTGCTGATCTCTAGCAGATGGAAATGAAACGTGTTCTGTAAACCCGATTTACAGGCAAATGTGTATGTGTGTGCATGCGCATATAGGATATATATACATATATATATATACATATATATATATACATATATATACATATATATATATATATATACATATATATACATATATATACATATATATATATATATATATATATATATATATATATATATAT
>WWET01000017.1:399452-417466 GCA_011038615.1 Limnodynastes dumerilii
TGTTTGTGGTTATGGTTTTAGTCCTTTTCGGACTTAGTTTGTTACAATAAATATTGTGATTTTATTTTGTCTGTCGTTCGGTAATTATATTTTCACATTGGTGAATATTATTTATATATTTTTTAAGTGCTGTGGTATTCCCCTTTAAAGGGAATTTTTTCTGTGTTTGTATTTTGAATGAAGAAATAGGTAAACTTCTCCCACCAACAGCTGCTTTTTTAATAGTCTAAATCACCCATGGGGTACTTACGTACACCACTACTTGCTTTTGTCTTTCTTTTAATCATAGTACCAAGAGCAGGATGGAAATTGTAGACACTACATATGTAAGTAGGTAGATGTGCCTTTAAGTGGCCTAGTAGTTAGAAAATATAACTGAAGAGGGGCAGATAAAAGAGGATATAAATTTTTAGTCTCTAAATCAGAGGATACTTCCAACTGGAGAAGTACATAAGCTATAATGTATTTGTACTGCTACTACCGTATAATATTTCAAAAAGGTCATATATCTACAAAAATCCAATTACTTGGTATTGCTGACTGATTCTTTGCTAAAGAAAAGACAAAACAAACTTCAAAACATTTAGTTACTATTGAATTGCTTACATCTTTAGTTTTATAATACATCACTAACCAGTAGTGTAGTCACCTATGCATTGCAACCAGTGAAATTAATGGTAGCCTAAAACTTAAGTCAACCCACAGGGCTACCGTGATAAAGAATTTGTGAATAACCCCATTTAAGTCATTGAGCAGTGTATGTTCTTTTGTAGCTGCACACTTCAAATTTATTTAAATGTATACAAATTTATCACACAACAGCAATTGGCAATTTGTTAGGATCCCTTAGTTGCAAAGCACTTTGTCAGAGACCCACAGATCACTAAGCCCTAGGAATCTAGATATTAATACCACTTTTAAAATGCTGGCACCTCCACACTTAAGTTATAGTAAACCTCTATATTGACCCTAAAAATATTGTATGCCACCACACACTGTATTATAGACAATGTAAGCCTATAACCGCAGTTCTACCACACTTAAAAGAAATTGCCACCTTGTGACTTATTATCACTACCTTTATGAATTACAATAGCCAAAAGCACCCAAACTTTTTCAGAGACTAAGGTTCAGAGCAAATATGGCTAAACATGTTAAATAGATTATTAGTTTATTTAACAAAAATGGTACAATGTTTACTACACAAAAATATTTAATAATACATTAAAAAAAGTTTAAAATAAAACATAAATTAAAAGAAAAACAGAAATGATCACCTTTGTAGAGATTTCGTTCAGGCTAGAAGCAAAGCATAGAAGAAGGACCTTCTACTAGCTAAGAAACTGGACACCCACAGAAAGACACTGAGCTCTGGGTTCATTACATATTTAAAAGTAATCTTTTTTCAATCTTTCTCCTCCTCCTCCTCCTCCTCCTCCTCCCCACTGGCAAAGAGAAGGTGATTGGACAGTCAAGGCTGTGACCTCATTTTAAGATAGGCAAAGATTTTGAAGACTGCCCATCTGATTTTGATAGCTTATATTACAATTACTTCTATTTTCCACTATATTCATATTCCTGGTGTTATTAGATACAGCTAGCTACCAAACGCCATATAAGTGTCATGTGTATAAGGCTAGTTGCTCCATATTTCCCAGTGTGCTATAACCTTCAGAATTGTACGTTTTATAGCCATGGGAAAGTGTCACATTACTGAGCAATTTGGGGCTTCCGCAGTTATGAGATATATAAATTTTGCTTCAAATATTTTTTCCTTTGATCTCAGCTACTTCAATTGTGCAAACCTTCTAGGGAATCTGGAGTCTTTGTCTGCAATATTCTTTTGAAGCCAACATGAGAAGAATGTGTGTGAGATAAGATCTAGTACATCATTTGCACATCTGGAGTTTTTTCAGGATTATTAGCATGTCGGGAATGTTGTGTGTTGGAATTATATGTGTCTGGATTCATGTTGTGTCAGTATTATTTCCGTGTCTGGATTTTAGCGTTTTAGGGAAATTGATTTCAGAATATTCTATCGGGAATTCATACCCAACCCTTTAGGACTGCTTTCAATTAGTCTATAGTGAAAAATTATCTGTGCAGAGCACTTGGATGATTACACTGGTCAACAAAGTCTTTATTATTATTTTTTGTTACAAGAAATCATGTAAGTGCATTACATAGTGTTTTCTGTGCTGAATTCAAACAAGTGTATTAGAATAACCATCACAAATGGATTTGGTGTGAGACCCAATTCAATTTTACAACATGTAGTAAGCTTTATTAACAAGACAGGCATGTTTAACAAGTAGTAAGCTTAAAATGTAGATGCATAGGATTTTCAGCTGTGGTTTGCCTCTGGAGCATCCCTTATAAGTGACTAGAAATACTTAGCCTGTATACTTGGACTCCACTTGCCCTAATACCCTTTTTCCATTATAGAAATGTCTTGGTGGGACCATGTTAATTTTAGAGGAATTGACGAATCGATGACAATGCTCGGTCTTGTTCATGTAACTTAGCGCTTCTACGACAGACTTGATATTGGGGCAAAAGACAAGTTCATCTTCAAGGTCAAGGAAATCCTTAAAACCACTATGTCTCTGTCTGAAAGAAAATACTTAGGTGTCATTGTAAAGGAAATTCCATTATTTCAATCTTGAGCCCAAAAGTTTGTTTGCCTTTTAGAGAGGTTCAAACTTCTGGCAACGTCACTTTGATCTTCTTGGCAGGAAGACTCGAAGATTGGGTCAAGACTTGCCTGCCCATCAAGCTGCTCTGCAAGCTCCATTTCTCATTCATCTTTTGGAAGTCTGAACTTTTCTGGAGGCTTTTAAATACACATTGCTTTACTGTGAGGCACTGTGTGGCCTCATGGTGGTTAGTAAGTCTGGGTCTGTCACAGTGTGCGTTGACTTGAGAGCTGATGCTCCGAATATTTATCATGCAAAAGTAGCAGTCAGTGCAGTGGTCTTTCAGTTCCCAACAAATCAATGCAACAGCAAAATTCCTTGGCCAGTCTGTGAGTAGCCTGACCCAAGTGAGAGAGCAAATATGAGGGGCCCAGGGTTTGTCTTGGTCACTGCAATGGAAGTAAAGCTCATAGCACTGCTTAACAATTAAAGTGAAAAGTTGTTTATGTCGTTTAAGTGTTACTCCACACAAAAATAATTTGATCATTAACACACCTTCTAAGCATTGTACTGCTTGGCAGAGACACAGAGCGCGGCGTTCACTGTTTCCTCAGAAGACTGCAGAGAATTACAGTGTTGATGGTTACTTTAGCAGCAAGAGGAACAGTCTGTACAGCAGCTTGTTGCACAATTCCAAGGCCCAATCCATACGAAGAACGCCCAAACCTGTGGCCTAATCTGAACACTCAAATCAGTGGACACACTGGCTCAACGGAGGCAGAAATATGTGGAGCTGTCTGCACACTGCTAGACTCACTTGATACAGACTAATGATGCCTCCCTAAACAATCCATAAACAAGCTATATAGATAACAAGAATCTACGATCATTCATGAAGTCAGCAGAGAAAATACATGTATAATACTCTTTAACTCTGTACCCTGTAACAAAATCATGGACTACTAGTGTTATCAGTGAAGTTGTGGGCTACTAGTTATGTGCTTGTAGATAACAAATACAGACAGCTATAATGAAACAAAAAAGCCATTTCTTCTTTGAAATCTCTGGAAGAAATACATTTCCAGCATGGCAATTGATGTATTCAATAAGACAGCCTTGGCTTTGACTGCTGATTTGTATTTGACGTTTACAGCTGTATAAGAAAAGCACTTTACAAATATACATGCAAGGAAACATTTACTTTGAGTATCAGATCTGATGGGGAGAAGGGCTTCAGATGAAGCAATGCTGTTATTACAGTTATTACTTCTCACCCAATTACACTTTAGTAAACTGAGGCACTGTGAGATAAAATAGCTTGCCCTGGGTCACTGGTAAAAATTTAGTCTGTATTATATTCCCAAGAAGATAGAGATTTGTTTTATAGGATATTGTAAGCACAGCTCTAGTATTCCCTTCAGCTAGGACCTGCACTTGCATAAAAGGGCACAATGCTACAAACTACTCAGAATTCTATAATACTGTTCAGCAAGAGGCTGCAGTGTGAGGTCTGTCGGAACATGTCAACCCACGCACAACACAGGAATTATTGTAAGCACAATTGTTAATGCAGTTAAAGAAAACTAGGAGCTGATCGTCTGCTGCACTAATTCAATATTGGTCCTATACACAAAACACTCTTAGGGAATGTATGTGTATGACATGTAACCTAAAAGGAGAGTGATCACATCAAAGTGTAGAAAGAAGAACACAGAACCAAGAATTGTATGAATTATTATTAATATAAATCTATTTGTAAACTAAGAAGTTGCGATTCCTAGAAATAGTACTTACTGGAATCACTTAAAAAGGACAAGAAATCAGAACACACAAACCACAAGCAAAAATGAGCTATGCATACATGTTTGGAAAGGCCACTCAGCATATGTAATGTGTGTGTACATACTAGAAGCAGTAATCTTATAAATGAGCATGTAATTGTGTAAACACTCCCCAACACACAGTACCACCCTATGAAGTTGGCTCATCATCACAAACGTGTCTTTTTTTTCCCGGGCAGTGATAAAAACCACTCACATTCCCTAAAACTGTACCTGAAGCCCTCTGCCTCAAATTGCCTGCTTAAAAAACACCCTTTTATACTAAGAATGGGTTCACCTTATCAACCATAAACTTAGCTATTGGTACAACCCATATTGTTTTTCACGGTTATATATGTTGCAGCCTTGTGAAGTGTGTAAGGATCTTGATTAAGTTTAGGCATATCGATTGTCATTGTTAGTGTGGTGGTGTATGCTAGAGATGCTATGTTTCCCTTGTTAAAAACTAATCTTCCAGATACACCTGTTTACTAAAAACGCTGGCGTGCTACAAGATACAGAATTTAGAACTCACAAATGCATTGCACTTTTCAAGTTTCCGTCAAGTAATTTGAGAGTTTACATTGTATAATTTTTAGTAGCAGTCTTCTAAATTAGAACATTCGTTACGAAATCTAAATTAAGCTTTAAGTTACCTATTTACTGAACAGATATGAACACTGTTGGGAGATACGTATATAATCTCTCTTACACACACACACACACACACACACCTATGCATCTACCAAAAAGCGGACAGGTGGTATTCAGCTTGGTAAATAATTGCTTAGTAAAAGAGTAAAAGATAGGATATACAAATTTAAGGACAGATGTTAGGATAACAATAAAAAAAAAGAGAAGTTACTTGGTATCACCTGAGAAATGCCACCTTTTTTGAAAATTTTACTTAGCATTATGTCAGTCCTCTTTCTGTTTACAAATGAATAGCTACATAGAGAAAAATAGAATACATACTTCTAATCAAGACATCAATGTCCTACAGATATTCTTTATTCATCACAAACAAATCTTTAAATCCTTGTTATATTTAAGGAGCTTAAGTTTGCTGGAAGCCTGCTGTTACTGAGCTATGTTTGTTATGAAGAAATAATAATGCAAAAAGAAAAAAACCTCAACAACTTCAAATTCACTGCCAAAAAGGAGATTAGTGACCTATAATGAGAAATTCTAGGAACAATCCGCAGGAAGAAAATAAATTCTATTTATTTCTTGTAACTAAGTTAATGTATTCATGCATATAAAATCTCTATGACAGATGAACACAATAAAGCAAATACTTACAAACTGAAAGCAGCTCCTGACACTGGGTTCTATGTTACTTCCACCAAAGGAAGCAACTTCACCCAGTTGCCGTGGGATCTGAATAGCGTCATGGAGGAGGAGGCCCAGCCGTCGCTGGTCACAAAATCCACTAGAGCTTGCTACTTGCTTGAATAGATCTGTGAAATAAAAGTGTACAATTGTAACAACATTATATATTTAGTTAATAGTTTAATAAAGTGTTCTAGTATACCAAGGTAAAAAATCATACACAGTAAGGGCAATTCCATGGGCTGTTAAGCTTTTTCATTCCCATTTACTTGTGCTTAAGTTTTTAATGCCTACAGGAGCCTACGTTACACTCTGCCACTACTAAAACAAATGTCCACTCTCAAGTTAGGACTGTTCTATCAATGTCCAATGACCGCAGTTTAAAGTTACTTCAGCTTTGCTGCTGTAGCAAGACAGTGATTTTTAAGAATGGAACAACATGCAGATTTACAGGATTTCAGATTATACTATTGAAAATATAACAGATAAATAATAGTCGAAAAAAAGGGTCTGGTACAAGAAAGACCAGTAGAAGACTTAATTTAGATGCACACCTTGCGTTAAAAAATCCATATGTATTGAAAAAAATACACCAGCTAGTATCCTGAAACATAAGATAGCTTGACATAAAATATACATTTTTTATTAATCATATATTAAAAATCTAAACAAGAATAAGTTCCAACAAAAAGGTGAAATATTTCTGGATGCAACACTGCTAAATATCTATATAGGTTTCTAATACAGTATTATAGTCTTCTATCCTCTGGTCTTTCTTGTACCAGACCCCTTTTTTATTTACTGCATTACGACTTCCTCCATAAATTATATAATTGATGTTTAGGGGGTTAATAACTTATGATATTTCATTAATAGACCTGTGCAACTTTTTCTTGTATATTGTTAATAATATAAATGCTATTTTAATACATGAATATGAACATAGAAATCTAAAGCCTTCTACATTCAGAAAACCATCAAAGTGTTACAAAATAAGAAATAGGGTAATGATCTACATTTTAATTCAATCTGTGCAATTCAAAATGACCTATCAATAATGAAAATTCAAGAAAACCCACCATTCCCAAAAGACAGAAAAGTAATTATAATGTACATCACACATTTATAAGTATCGTGAGACTTAATGAACGGCTTCTCTGGCAGAATTTTATTACACTATTCATAGTGAAAATCAAACTTGTGATCACAGAAACTATTTTTCAAGGGTAATCACCTCTGCAGCTCAAAGTGGCCTGTGTATTATTAGTATGTGACCATTAATAAAATATACAACACAAAATACTAGAAATTTCATTTAAACTGTATAGTTTAAGACAATAGGTCACTGCAGAAATAAATGGTACCATAAAAGAGATAAAATAGTAACATATTAAAGATGAACTGCATTGCCAAAAGATGTCAACGTGACATTTTTGAAGGACCTAGACTGTAGCTCTTGGGCTTTCAAGATGACACACATTGCCCTTACTGTGAAGGAGAGACTTGTATAAGGTTTTTATTTAGTAGGTTCTTTCAAATTTAATGATGGAGCACCAGCATAATGTGTTTATATAAACATTTAATTATAAATAGTGGATCCTACTGGTTACTGATTGGAATATATGATCCTAAACTCTAGAATTACTATTCTGCATATAGGGTGTGTGATAGCACTATGCAGTTGTTCGGTTAAGGAATAACTAGATAAAGTAGAAATGACTACTAGTAAAGAAGGCATGTTCTGAACTTCATGGAAGACTTAATATTGCCCCCAGACAGCCTATTTGTGACACCAGTGGTGTGCGTATATATTGGCATTATGAAGTTATTTAGGAGGCTACATGGATGGCCATAATTAAGGACTGTTAACATTTTTGGACAACATATCGCTTTGAGCTATAATTTGTTACACTGCAATTCTGTAGAAAGTAGTGTATTTTCCCCCAGAGGGCCCAGATTCATTTAAATGTTGCTCAGCTATGCAGCATTTCAAGTTCTGAATACAGAATAGGTTAAACAGCACAGCAACAGAGAACCATCTGCTTCTTCCCTTGTTCACTTTGCTAAAACATGTTGAATTTCCGGATGCAATCTGTAAAACACTCTCTGCAGCATGAAACATAGTACATGCGCAAAAGAACTTTGCCGATAAACTGCTCTTTAGTCAATGAAACAAGTTATGGTCCACTTAAGTACTGCGGAAAACAGGTTTTACATTTGGAGAAATCACGTAACACATAAAGAACGCATAGATTTTCCCAAGAGGCTTTCTGGGTAGATCTTCGAATAGTTGGCCTACAAAAGTCTTCTGTGTTCTAAGCCTCTTGCTGGTTACGACCTTTTACTTTATTAGTGAGCAGCCATTTGATACCTTTTCACAATAATGTATTGAAACAAGAAGGCCAGATTACGCTATGGTTCCTAACTACTGTAAAAAAAATAAAACATTTGCTAAGTATTAATTTAGGAAAACCATCTACAAAACTAGATGGCTACTTATTATTTAGTTCTAACTTTAAAAAAAAATAAAACATTATATTCTGGCGTAACATAGCTGTGTACATTTGCACAAAAGGGCTGTTTTCTCCCAGGCAGAGTCAAAGGGCCTGATCCAGACCTACGCTGGCTGGCGTTAAGACGCTGATCAGGCGTCCGCAGCAGCGCCGTAGTAACGCTGGAGGGATCGTCCCCCAGCATTAATACGTTCAGGTTAGTGTAGGTGGGCGGGGGGAGGTAGTTTTATAAGGGAGGGAAAGGTTTGCAGCCAAACGCTCCTGTGCGAGTGTATTTTCCCTTGCTTAGGCCTGCTGAAGTTAGGGTAGCCTTCAGCCGGCGTAAGCGAGGGAAAATACGCTCACACAGGGGGAGTGTCGGGGAGAGTGCATGCCGATACCCTGTGCTTTACTAAGCAGAGCGCATCGGCGTAGGTCTGGATCAGGCCCAAAGTGCCTGCGAAATCGATTGCTTTTGTCTCGCTGAGAACTAACCCTCCCAATCCATTACTATAACCCTCTTTTCCCCGAAGCCTAACCCTAGGACTCCCGTCCCCGCAGCCTAACCCTAGGACTCCCGTCCCCGCAGCCTAACCCTAGGATTCCCTTTCCCCGCAGCCTGAGCCTACAACTTCCCTCCCCGCAGCCTAACCCTAAGACTCCCCATATAAAAATTAAATTTCCTAACTGGAGACTGCATCCCGTTACATGGGAACAAAGAGGTGGCCAAGCATAGTCAATGCACATCAAGAGAGTGTTCACGCAGTTCAGACCTGAACAGTTATTGGAGAACCCACAGTTAACAGTAAACATATGCTCCAGTCTGGGCATGTCTAAGACCAGAAGCTGCTCACAGCCAACAACATATACAAAAAAAGTTATATAATATTTATATATAAATATATATTTAAATTTGTGGCAGCTTCACAATAACATGGCACACTGTTCTATCCTATTACTCTATATGTTTAAAGCAAGGAATAATTAGTCCACAGAAGGACTTTATTCCTGATTAAATAGCACCACCATTTCATAAATAAGCGCTCAAAGTTTCAAACGTAGCACAATTTCCCATAAAATTTCAATGTGAGCCACAAGCATGACAGGGACAAATTATTGTGCTTCTCTCCACTACCATTTTATCACCCTCTGGAGGCTGTTTCGAACTCCCTTCATTAACACCATGTGGTTTTGGTGCTTTTCTGTCCTTAAGCCTGAGCATGTTTTCAAGCTCAGCACTTTTGATTTACCGATTTGTTTACAACTTGGAATTTGTTTGAGCACAAATGGATACTGCAAAATGACACTGAAATGTGCAGATTACACATATATTTATTAGAAATACTTGTAAATGTGCTCCAAAGGATCATAACAAATCTTAAAAGGCAAAAAAACAAACAAACGATGTTCTCTTACTTTCTATATAAACACCAGTAAACAATATAAGGGAAAATACAGGATATATATTTATATTGCAAAATAAAATGCTGTTTAATAGGACATATAATATTGGTTAAGGAATTCTGCATGCAATAATATGTTTTTAAAAGGGTCTTATCTAGGACTGTCTAGATGAATGAAAATTTAATTGTTTGCAAGTTCATCCCCACTGTCAACATTACAATCATTGGGCCTGATCCAGAACAACGCTTGTGAGCGAATTTACGCGTGGCGGAGATGTAAAATCGCCTTTTGGTAAGTACTGCGCATGCGCACCATAGAAAATACGCTCAGAAGCGTAGCGTAATTGTGAACGTATGGGCCATGCCCGTATGGGTCACGTAAATACTTACGTGTGGGCGTGCCAATTTTACGTTAGTACAAAATACGTCTGAATTACGTTAAGTAGGCGGGGGTTTGTATTTAAAGTGTACAGTATGGGCGTGTAGCTGTATAAATTCGTGTTGCCCATACGTACGTGTGCGTATCACTGCGGTTACGTTGGCAAAAGGTAAGGTAGGGTTTGGAAAGCGTATCTTGACAAAATACGTACGTTCAAGGGGTTGCCTAGGGGAGTGTATAGAATTTACGCACACGAAAATACGCTACGCGAATAAACATAAGGCAAACGTAGTTCTGGATCTACCCCATTATTGTTATTACACATTACAATCGCTATTATTATTGGCTTACACGTTTTATCCTCACCCACTCAGAAAATGATAAAGTAGAATAACCAAGAGGAGTATAAATGTGTTCTCAAAAAATGTAACAGTCAATTATGTAAGAGAATACTTACATCTGTATTTATCTTCCAAGTGTGCTTTACATAGAGAAATAATACCAGTTTTAAAAGACAAAACACGGATTCTTCCAGTCCGACCCCTAAATAAAAATCATTGAAAAAAAAAAAAATGAAATACACACTATAACAGAGAAAGCATCATTTAGAACTTCACAATAGAAACATTTAAACAAATAAGGCAAAAACTGATTTACTAACAAGCTGCCTCAGGCTTGGAACATATGTTATATTTCCTCAAACCCTACATGCATAATAGATAGATCGATAGACAGATCAATAGATCAACTGGGTTTTGAGACCATTTTACTTTTAGCTAACTGCAATTGTTTTCTCAGTACAGGAGTCTACATCTTTTTTAGAATAACATCATGTATGATAAACAGAATACTAAAACCATTTCAACTTGTATTATTATATTATTATTATTATTATTATTCTGTGATCCAGGTCTATGCATTTACTGGTATATTTCGTGAAATCACAGCCTAGTCAGAATTCTAAATCCTGGTTATGTTGTACAGTGTTGTGCCTCCAGTCAGTTCACATTGTGGTAGGACTGCATTGGACGAAGGAGTATAAACCGGTCAGATTGGGGTTGATTTGGGCAGGTGGTAGCTGTAATTTATATTTTGCACATTTAACTTTTATAACAGGAGTTACATCAAAGAAATTTACTGCAATGTCTAATCTATATAGTCACCCATTTGCACCACTAAATAAACACCAAGCTGGGAAATGCCAAATTGAAAATGGATTATTTTAGTGCAGTAAATCTACTAATTTTTCAATCATGCAATAGTTTTCCTTACACAGACATGGGTTATAAAGGCTAGTCAGCTATTGTATTAAATTGTATTATGACCATGTGCAATCATCTACATTATGATTTACTGGCAAGCTGCATATTGTGTGATCTCAGACTGAAAGCTCTTTTAGCTTTATTAGATGTGAACTATGACCTGATGCTTCAAATGTGCTGGAGTGAGCACACCAAAGGTGACATTCCATTACTCTAAACCTATCTATTGAAACACCTAGTATATTCTAATCAGTACATCATCACCCACGTGTCATAAACATTCAGGAGCCAGTTCAGGCACATGTCTACGCAGAGAGGAACGTTCACCAGGTTGTTGTGCTCTTGCTCCAGTCGATCATAAATTGTGGTCAAGCAGTTAATAATCTGCAGGATGTCCATAAGCTGGTCATTCTGCTTGAGGTTGTGCTGGTCCAAGGCATCACAGGCTGCAGACAAGCCCAATAAGTCCACTGTAAACAAGACACAAACAAACAGAATATTATATATTGTACATGTTTGAAGGAACAAATAATGAAAAAAAATATTACAGCTACACATAGCCTGTATGCATGGGATCCCTTGTGGCTTTAGGTATATATGGTGGAGTCAGAGAGCAGTAATTGGTTATTTAATGTGTTCAGTCCCATAGGAACAGAGCATACTGTTAATAATTGTGCTGAACACTTCTAATTTCTAAGAGGTCAACGTCTTCTACAGGTATTGTAAGACACTTTCTTGAGGTGGGGGAAAATAACACTGTTAATAAATTAATAAAAAAAAAACAATACTTTTTTTTTCCAATTATCAAAAATACCCAGCAACAATCAGGGAAGCATTTGCTGCGTGTGAACCAGTTGCAATGCTTTATAAATACATTTTGGCAGCAGGGGGAGGGGTGAGTGCATTTGAGTGTATATTTTTTTTTATTTTTTCTAGTGGGTAACCTGCATACCTAATTAGTAAACACAGTAATTAGAGAGGTGCTATAAGAATAATCCAAAATCCGAATGCAAGTACCGGTAAATAGCAAGGCTGTAAAGCAGTTACAGAGAACAGAAATATTTACACTTACATTCTAGCAATAATAAACAAGCTAGAATATGCAAGAAGCTCAGTATAAATACAAATCGTGGCTCAGAAGCATTAAATGAGTCAAGTCCCATGTTAAAATACTAAAATATTAGTGCCGTTCTGAAATAAGTCACCTTATTGTGGGAGGTGGGCAGCATTGTTTTGATCAAATTATCAACATTATAATACAGCAGAATCTAGCATTTGTCTGTGTGTTTAAGCACGAATACCATTATACAAGATTAAAGTGTGCATTTGTATATTGAATGATTTAGTATAAGTAATAAGACACTAACTCAATACTAGAGTTGGGTACACATTTCCAAAATGTACAAATGAATACAACCTGACAATTGATTTTCTTGGTAAGATGTTTCAAGAGCTAATTAATATCATTCATACACATTATTATTCCTTGTGATTTTTACAAGTATCAATTTTATAGTATTATTTTATCACGTAATGATTGCAAGAAAATATTGTGTCCCTGTATACACACTGCACAGATCATCTGTCAATAATTGTAAAAAGTTAATTCAATCTGGAGATTTGGAATAATGGCCTGGACTATCAAAAACCCTGGGAGACGCTAATGATTATAAAGAAAATTGTAACAATGTATACAAATTAGCGCAATAAAGAAATGTGGAAGCAGATAACAGTTACTTGGTCCATCCTGTCTGCCCATTTTTTTTTTAAACCATAGTGACCCTAGACTTCAATTAAACTATTATTAACCCCTCACTCTCTTTTCTTAACCAAGCTGTACATGTTTAGCTTCTAATCTCTCTTTGTATATATTGAAACACATATTCTAGATGAGGTCATAAGAATGACCTATAAAATGGCGTTACTACTCTCTCTAACTGCTATTACTTCCTCTTCCTATCCAACAAAAAAAATCTAACTTTCCTTTCTCATTGCTTTCTTATATTGCTTGGCTACCTATAAGTCCCATGAAATAGTCACTCCTAGATTCCTCAATGCTATATTGAGCTTTTGGGTTTTACGCCCCAAGTGCATGATTTTGTATTTTTTTTCCATTAAACTGCAGCTGCCACAATCTTCACCATTCCTTCGGTCTATCTAGATCATTACTTATTTTGTGTACCCCTCTACGTGTAATGTCACCAATAACGTTATTAAATACTGATTTGAGTACATATTCCTAAGAAAGTCTGGTAACCTTTTCATCCCCAAAAGGGATTCCATTTACAACAACAATCTCTTGCTTGTGTGTGACTACTGGGGAGAGACTTGTTTACTGTTGCAAAGCAAATCCCTCCAATTGGGTCTATTAGGCGAGACCTGGGCTCAAAAACTCGGGTCAGCACCTTTCACATCGCCATCTTACCAGGGTCCAACACACAGGAAAACCCCTTCTTTTTTGCAGTGTCTGATTCCTGGGTTATTAGACCCGGGACCAGGACCCTGGTACCTTTCAGATCACCAACTAAAACTCTGTTTTGTAGTGGTGATCTGAAATGGGTATTATTTAACAGTATGTGGCAGAGTGTCAAAAGCCCTACTGAAGTCTAGAAAAACTAGGTTTACAGCTCCCTTTTCACCTACTACTTTATACCCTTTTCAGATCACCACTAAAAACCCAGGGTTTTGGTGGTGATCTGAAAGGTACCGGGGTCCTGGTCTAATAACCCAGGACTCCGATGGGTATTTCCTGTGTCAAGTGGCAATGTGAAAGGTGATGAAAACCCAGGTCTCACTTAATACACCCGATTGGAAGGATTTGTTTGCTGTTGCTATGCAACAGTAAACAAGTCCCTCCCCAGGAGCCACGTGCAGCCCCTTTACAATGTCAGGGCAGATGTGGGACCCAGAATTTCCCGGGTCTACCCTGCTGGACTTAACAGGGTTTTTTGTTAAAATCCCGGCAAATCACCCGGTAAAACCCGGGTTATTGCCGGGGTGGAGATCTAAAAGTGGTATTAGTGACCAAGTCAAAAACATCAGTAAGACTTGCCGACATGATTGATACTATTTTGTTAGTTCCCTTATTAGCCTGGACTGGTGGAATTATAGATGCAAATAGCCAAGGCCAGCTGGCTGTTTGTACACAGGATGATACACAAGTTTCTGCTGGCTTGACTGCCTTTGGGGATCAGTACTGTTTATAATACGCTATCAAATGTATTATGTCTACTTTATGCTAACTGTTATTTCTAGATTTTTCAAGTTTGTACCTTAGAACACAATGTTTAATGCAAAACTGTCCAGCATCTCTGCTGCTCAGAATCTATATGAAATTGCAGAGCTGCATAAACTCCATAGATTAAAGTTCTAAATGCCTTCATTAACACATACTTTAACATAATCGTAATTATTCCCAAGACACACATACCTAAGCAAGTTATCATCCTGGAAACTTGGCCTTTAGCTTATTATGAACACATATTATTTTAATGAGAAATTAATTTCAAAAGGTCTCACATTTATCGCTGCAACCAAAAATGGGTATTCAGTTGTAAATCCCTGTGCTTTTCAACACAAATATCAGCCACATATAATATTTTATGGCTGAATATAGAAAAGGGTCAGCATATTCATACTTATACCCAACACTCTTCTAAGACCACAGGTCATTTATATGCTGCATAGCTGTATTTAAAAGGATCCACAAATTTAAAAAAAAAATGTGTCATTGAGTATTAACTGTTATATATATTTATGTTCCAGCGAACTCAGTCCAAATAATCGACCAGATTCAGAATTCCAACTCCGGTGTGCTCAGAGATCAGAGTGCATTAGCAGTGAGGAATCTGATGCTGGACTCCGGCTTCTGTGTGGGTAAAGAAAGGTCACTATTTATGCATTTACTATCTATGATCATACACACCCACCTTAAAATAATCTGTGCTGTCCTCGCTTAAAATAGGGATGGCATATGGCGAGTAAGAAGGGTGCTCAGCAAACTTTAATTGTAATAAAGGTTTAACCTAAAATCATGTGTAGTGAGTACACAGGTTGTTTGGCAATTTAAATCTTCTATAACATCGTTCACAGTTTGGTGCATGCGCCAGATCCTTACAGAATTTAAATCCATACGCTAGAAGATCTGCCAAAACTCTGTATGTATGTAAATTTTACGAGTTCCGAGTGGACCGGTGATCCGCATGGGACACTTAAGGTAGGGTTATGACTGGGAAACTGCAGCAGATTCCACATGAGAGAGGAGTGACAGAAGAGTTCACTCCCTTCTTCTGTGCGGACTACAAAACCTCCATGTGTATGGAAAACGCACGTTTGAATCTGGCTTCTAGTAACTAAGTGCAGGCATTTTGGTTCAAGGGCATAACTACTATTTGTGTGTCAAATTCTATGGCCCCAAAAACTTTTGTGGAGGTCCATTTTTTGTGACAAAATTCCATATATTTGAGCACGTATTTTGCCCAAATCAGGACATCATAACTTTATCCTGCAGTGAGCAGGAAGATTCACTTAAGAGTATGTACTGAATCAACAATATCATGCAGTGCATTCATGGTCAAATGTTATTTACTTTATATACTCTCTATAAACATTTGCTTCATGGCTACAATTGTAAAATATGTTATTTGCCAGCCCAGCATTAAAATAATGTGCTTTAAACTGTTTATTTGTACTTCCTATTGTACCTCATTGACAGATTCCCAAATGAATAACTAGCATCTTGTGTAGAGTCCTGAGAGAATTTTCTATGGAACTTAAACCCTTTAAGAGGATCCAGTTAATTCTTTACACCATCAGAAAAAAGCAGTCCCATTAAATCATACAAGTCAAGCATGTAATCATGAATGTTTTTTATACAACAGAGAGCCATGGCTGGTAAGCAGATGATATTCTCTTTCCTTTAGAGATTTTTGGTATTTTAATGAGTGCAAAACCATTAACGATACAGATAACCTACACATTAGTCATAGTCATTAGATTCTGCCACAGCAATCAAGCACAGCACAATTTTAATATTTCTTGTATTCAGATGAAAGCTTGAGGGTCACTACATCTAAATCAATGAGGTACACATTTAGCTCTGCAATTAGGACAGCTCCAAGACCTAGATCATATTATGCAGAAAACACAAGCATACTGTATAAAAATAAATATGTACCCACTTATTAGAGAGCACATAGCCAGGCAAAATGTGTCAACAACAGACATTACTGTAGGGCAGAGTCACTGACCACACAGCCTCAGATAGATATTAATTTAATGCCATTACAACCTACTCAGGATTTGTACATACTGTGGTTATTTATTGTACAGACATACTTTTCAGGGCAACATTAAATAGATAGGCATTATGAATCAAACCGTTTTAAGTCATTATTTCCTATAGAAACTCTTGATATCACTAGTGCATGGTGTCCTCTTCTTTGATCCTCTACCAAACTTAGAAAGTAGACCACCTAGTGGTAGTCTAAGGGTTAGGCTGTGGGGAAGGGAGTCTTAAGGTTAGGCTATGGGGAAGGGAGTCTTAGGGTTAAGGTAATGGTAGGGAAGGGTTAGGGTAAGAATTAGCATAGGGGTTGAGCAGTCGCAGCGGACCGCACAGGGTGTTAAGTGTCCAGGGGGTGATTGAGCCTTCTCTCCATTAACCCCTTTGTTGAATTGTTAAAACATTTTTAAAAATTTAAACTTTATTAAGATGTCCCAGGATCCACATAGACTGTCAGTGTCCGATAGTTTAACTCCTCCGCAGCATATCCCTCCCATATGAATGACAGTGGCATGACCCTAAGGTCACATCAGCATCATTTAGAAGGCAGAGAGCATGCCGCGGAGGAGTAAGAACAAGGAGAAGATATTCAGTGACTGGACTCCGTGAGCAGATGTAATTGGATGAAATCATTTTTGGACATAACAGGGCTTCAATCAGGGCTGAAAAATTAAGGTTATGAGGGAGCTGCCATTAAGGCAAAAAAAATTATAGGAGGCTGCTATAAGAGCTGAAACTTATGGGGGGTGGGCTGCAATAACTGCAGGAAAATTATAGGGGGCTACAATAAGGGCTGAAAACTTATAGGAGGGGCTACAATAAGGGCTGAAATCGTATAGGAGGCTACAATAAGGGCTTAAAAATAATGAGGGGTTGCAATAAGGGCTGAAAGCTTATGTGGAGGCTGCATTAAGGGCTGAAAACTTATGGGGGCTGCATTAAGGGCTGTAAACTTATGGTGGGCAGTGGTGATGGCTGGAGCATACAAGGGGACTGCAAAACCTGTTGGGACATACAAGTGGGGTCTGCGGTGATGGCTGGGACATACAATGGGGGTTGCAATGATGGATGGCAACATACAGTCAGAACCATAAATATTGGGACATCGACACAATTCTCATATTATATTCTCACTACCACAATGGATTTGAAATGAAACAGACAATATGTGCTTTAACTGCAGACTTTCAGCTTTAATTTGAGGGTATTTACATCCAAATAAGGTGAACGGTGTAGGAATTACAACGGTTTCTATATGTGCCTCTCACTTTTAAAGGGACAAAAATAAAGGGACAATTGACTCAAAAGCTATTTCATGGACAGGTGTGGGCTATTCCCTCGTTATTTCATCATCAATTAAGCAGGTAAAATGTCTGGAGTTGATTCTAGGTGTGACATTTGCATTT
>WWET01000017.1:418564-433028 GCA_011038615.1 Limnodynastes dumerilii
AGAAACTCTGATGACAAATTGTTAAACAGGTAGGCGCAAATTTAAAGTTTGCAGGGAGGCGCCGAACACCCTAGCACCGGCCCTGAGGCACATATAGAAACCGTTGTAATTCCTACGCTGTTCACCTGATTTGGATGTAACTTCCCTCAAATTAAAGCTGAAAGTCTGGAGTAAAAGCACCTCTTGTTTGTTTCATGTCAAATCCATTGTGGTGGTGTATAGAGCCCAAAATATGAGAATTGTGTCAATGTCCCAATATTTATGGACCTGACTGTATAAGGGGCTGCAATGATGGATGTGACATAAAATGGGGGCTGCAATAATGGCTGAAAACTTATATGAGAAGGATGCCATGATGACTGGGACATACAAGGGAGCTGCAATAATGGCTTGCAACATATAAGGGGTTGCATTGATGGCTGGGAGTTACTTTTTCCACTTTAAACTATGTAAATGTAAATACGTATTTAAAGGTGTAATTTTTATTTTGTCACTTTACAGTTTGTCATAACTATTGCCATTACATTGAATAACTAGCATTATCATTTGAGTAACACTACAAATAACATTACTAAGTTGTTGTATAGAAGGAGGATCATGGGGGTGACACCATGAGTTTCCACACCAGGTGACACCAATCCTAGTGATGCCACTGGGGTCGGGGAAATAGAGAGTGGTGCTTACCTGTCTGCGGGAGGGCAGGAGGTTTCTGAGAAGTTCTATCTTCATTAAGTGTCGAAAACGGCCCTTTCGAAAAGGGGCCATTCTCAGCGGAGACCCACACCCAAATAAAATGTCTGAGAAAAGTTCAAGAGCACTGACCACTTTCTATTTTTACTCAAACATTGCAGAGCAGGTTAAAAAAATTAACTGAAAGAAAGTAAAGTTTAGACATAACGTGATAGATGTTTTGATCATATATTAAATTTATGATTTTCATGGTGGGTGTTCATAAGTCAGTGGCTGTTATGCAATATAAATACAAACATTTTATTTTAACAGATCACGAAATTCAAGAATATCGTCAAAGTTTGGAACCGGTCCAATGTTTATCATTGCTCAAAATCATATATTGTTCAGAACATTGATGAAATTAGCTTTTTCAAAGGGCTAACCGAGAGATTACTAAAAATTGAGAGATTACCCAATCCTTGATTAAAATAAAGAAGTAAACTCTCAGGAAATAATGGCACAGTAACTAAAAAAACCTTTCTGTTCTGCAGCAGCAATGAAGACTGATGTGGAAATGTGCACATTTTATAGGTAACTGTAGTCAGGCCTTAGGACCCATCAGATCTATACCTTTCTTTCTCCTGTCCCATATATAAATTGCCTATATGGTTTCTAATACCAGATAATGAGTATGTTTGTGCAGCCCTGATGATCCAACAGATTTAGAGGGTTCAAGCCACACACCCGAAAAATAAATGAAACTAATAAGTATACTTTCACATTTTTTCAGCACATTAAATGCGAAATGACATGTAATAAACCTCTGCCACCAAATCTAAGTCACTGTTTTTTTTAGAATAGACTGGTAAAAGGTGTTTTGAAGACCTCCTTATGACCTCGCTTGAGAAATGTCCACCAGTTGCCATTGGCTAGAGGACAGGCTGATGCAGCACTACCTCACTGATGAGTCCTCCCCAACCCAACTCTCTGCCAGTGGGTAGGAAGAGATACCCTTGCTTTCAACAGACTGTTGGTACTCAGATACAACTGATGCTTAATTAACACCCATTATTATGATCATATCCTCTCCTTTCACCCCATCTACCTATCTGTCCATGCAATCTCTCTCTCTCCTTTATTCCTTTTTTGTTTTGTTTACTTCATATGTTTGTTATCAAGTGAGGTGTAAGATCACAGTCACAGTTGTTGGATACACACTGAAGGTTTTTCTAAGGTTGCGACATCTGTAACATTACTGCCGCCTATTTGAAGTCCCAATTTTGTATAACAATTTATCTGCACACACTGAAACAATGTTATAGTGGACCTGTCTTTATTCTTGTCAGGACAGAACACACACACACACACACACACACACACACACACACACACACACACACACACGTAGAAGGCATCAGACATCATTGAATGTGAAAATGAGCCTCTTCCCAAATCAAGCGATCAGATTTTGCTTCTAATGATTCTACAGTATCATTGAACCACACACTAGAAATATTATGCTTGAATCTGCAGTTTATAGTGTGGCCTGCAATATAATAGTCAGAAAAATATCCAGTGTGTGCCCAGCTTTATGGTTATCTAAACGCAATTAGTGCCCTATACCTTTTCTATTTTGTCCAATAGCACTAATAGCACTATACATCAATCCATGTTTTATGTTCTGAAAACGCAATTAGTGCCCTATACCTTTTACCCGTTTTCTATTTTGTCCAATAGCACTATACATCAAATACATAACTCCATGTTTTATGTTCTGAATATTCTTCATATTTAATTTGCTCTTTATCTATAAAGAATGTGTTTAAAAATGCATATAATCAGGAAGGGTTAAGCAATGCACACTTGAAAGAAAATAAAAAGTAAATAACGTTGGAGTTGAAAAAAAGATAAAAGGTAATTTAAAATCCACACGCAACGATAGATAGATAGATAGATAGATAGATAGATAGATAGATAGATTCACATTTCCAAAAATGTATACATCTGTACAGAGCACTCTGGTACAATGAAAATCAATGAAAATTAGACCATTGATGCATCAGCTGACATTGTTCTAATTGTGTAGTGAAACCTATGGTTTAGTTGAGCAGCAACAAAAAAAAATAAAGTTCCTAGCTCATTATACAGCTAAACAGAAAAAAAAGCTAATTTGGGAGACTGCAAGGCATTGTCTCTTAATTTGCTGACAAATAAAACCTTAACCATGCTGAGCTTCGTGCCTTGTCCAACATCAGCAAATCAAGGAAAGGCCTGTTTATCAGCAACATTCCCCATGGGTCGCACACAAACACTTCAGTCTAATACCAATTTATTAACCAGATTGGAATTGCTGTGATGTCTTCAGAACACCTTTAACTCTAGGCATTTGGCTAAATGCTTAGCTCCTCTGGGAATCAGGATCAATGGTAATTAAGTGAACCCCTCAAGCTTTTGGGTGGCAGTTCAATTATCTGCATGACTGCTGACAAACTTTTTACACTAATAAATAGCAACGTCTTACAAACAGTTACAACACTTTATTTTAAGTCATTTGTCTTCCAATGCTTCAAGATACAATTTACACGATTGCGGCAAAATAGTGCACGTTCACATGCCTATAGTCTGCAAACAAACTAAACACACAAAGACACTCCACCATTAGAAAACGACTTCATAATTTAATGAACAAGGCATGTGATCGACATAAAGATGTGGCAAGCACCTTGGGTCAATAGCACAGCCTAACATTAACAACACCTACAGCAGGTTATCAAAAAGCAACCTTCTCTATGTGTTGTTAATGTTAGACTGCTGCTTAATATGAAATGCCTAATACAATGGCAAGTGTGTGAAATGCACAGTTTATACAGCCCTTACACATCAAACGATGAACTATTTTAGAATAACATGCTGTTCATATTTTCTACCTCAATTAAATGCACGAAGTGTTTTGGTTAATCATTGATTAACCTGGGCACACAGAAGCACTCAGTAAAGCGTTGGGTTCATGTAGAGTTTGACATTCATCTGATTGCTTACATTTATCTGTCTATTGGTTACTATACTACTGCCTGTAGAGGTGGGCAGGGGAGGATAGGGTTAGGCAACTGTAGACTGAACCTGGTGTGTTCCGGTAGCTGTCACTAAAAAGGCATAAACATAGAAATAGATGAGACTACCAGGAGGCTTTTGAAAAGGTGGGGATGTACGCAAAAAAAAAAAAATCAGCTTCTCATAGGCTGATAGTATACTGACCACCTTGGCTGATGCAAATGTCACCAAAATTTTCAATAACTGTGTTTTGCATTTACTTTTGCATAAAATGTTACACAAAACATGTGACTTTCAAATGTATTTATCTCTGCCAGGCATTATTCTCTAATTATTCATTAAATATCTGTGCACAAATAGTAGTAATTGTGGACGCACCATCACTGCTCTCTACTATGTTTTGGAATATAGACACACATTTCTTCCTATGTTTTAATAGCAGTAAAATCTCTCAAATAAGAGAAAGGACTTCCGTGTATGAACACTCGTTATACATAGTTATAGGAAGAGTGAATGCCTTGGTATTGATTTAATCCAACCTCCACTGACAGAGGAATATAATATATATTTCCCCAGGCTAATATAATTTATGTATGGCATGAAGCAGCTACCAGTGAAGGTGAAGGAGATTACTTGGCAGGATATAACTCTCCTGGCTTCCAGCACACTGGTGACTATGTTAATATATGACTGTATCCCTGTAACCAGATTACCAAGAGTTCACCTTTCCAATGAATCTTTATTCCACAAGGGTGACAAGGAGGTGAGTTGCATACCTCATATTCATTCTCCTGGGAGCACCTCTCCAAAGCTGTTGCAAACAGGGCTTCTATTTCCAAGACATCTCTTGGCAGCTACAGCTATTTTTATGGGCCTGTCACTTAACAAAGCTATCTCCATCTGTTCAGCTATACACAAACTTGTGAAAATACAAATTGGGGGAAAAAAATACAGGACAAAACTATTTTCTAGATTTCCATTTACTGTTATCAATACCATTCACACATATCAAGTCAGATATTTCCATAGAAGTAGCTTTACAAGAGAGGAATAATGTAATTGTAATTAGTAAGTGGTCTTATCCTACCTGTTATAAATCTGCTAGCATAGTTACCAACTACCCCCAATCTCCAAGGAAAGTCGAATGGTGTAAAGATTTTTGCGTGTTGTATGCAATGCTTAGCATTTATTCTTCTTTTGTGCATTAGTTTAACCCAAACACTTGGTATTTAAATTCAATTAATTTGACTGGAAGGGCATCACTCCAATATAAAGTGGCAAGTTCCATGGATCAGAACAAAAAGAAGGTCATTAGGAAAAGATGGCCACAACGCACTTAAGATGACCACTTAACAGCTATGGTCACCAGTAAGAATCATAATCCTCCTAAATAACACATGGAAATTTATACCATTGGAAATGCAGTAGTTTACCTGATGAACAGACGTTCACAAGCATTAACTTTGCACAAATATCTCAACATGGAATTATAATAAAACAAAAGCAAACAAAATATAAAAGTGTAAAAACTTTTATGTATTGATATGCTGTTTTGTTTTTTGTTTTTCAATAGCCAAATGTATTTTTACAACCCTGGTATCTAGTTTAAAAGTATAGCGTATGTAAGTATATGTATTATATAACTACATACATAAGCCAAAAGTGGTAAAACGCCAACAGAATTTACAAACAAAATGGGATCAAAACAATAGTCCGACCATGACAAGTTTAACCAGCTTTACTATTACAGCTTACTATAAAAACCTAGAAACAAAGAGGGTTACCAGACTGACAAATGAATATTGTGCTCTCTGGAAGCAAGAAGGATGCACTCCTAGGCTGTGATGCAATTGCTAGTTAGAAAAATGTAAGAAATAAAATGAGTATTAATATTTATATCTACTAATAGGAGACAGGAAAGGGTAAAACTAAAACAAACAAAAAAACAAAAAAAACAAAAAAACTACTTTTGTTTTAATATTTAAAGATAATAAATGATAGCAGAATGAAGGTCCACAATAATTATACAGGTGAAACTCGAAAAATTAGAATATCGTTTAAAAGTTCATTTATTTCAGTAATTCAACTTAAAAGGTGAAACTAATATTATATAAACTCATTACATGCAAAGTGAGATATTTCAAGCCTTTATTGGTTTAAATTTTGATGATTATGGCTTACAGCTTATGAGAACCCCAAAAGCGAAATTTCGCAAAATTTTTAATATTACATGAAATAAAATTTTTAAAAAAGTTTTTAAATACAGAAATGTCAGCCCTCTGAAAAGTATAATCATGCTTCTGTACTCAGTACTTGGTTTGGGCCCCTTTTGCACAAATTACTGCCTCAGTGCGGCGTGGCATAGATGCTAACAGCCTATGGCACTGCTGAGGTGTTATGGAAACTTCACACTGGCCTTAAAGCATCTTGGATTGTGCCTATCCATTCTTCCATCAGTCTCTGGGACCTTGGTTTCCTTTCTTTAGCCCAGGTAAGATGCTTCTGACATTGTTTGTTGTTCAGGAGCGGCTTGACAAGAGGAATACGACATTTGAAGCCCATGTCCAGGATCAGTCTGGGTGTGGTGGCTCTTGATTCAGTAACTCCAGCTTCAGTCCACTCCTTGTGCAGCTCCCCCACACTTTTGAATGGCCTTTTCCTGACAATCCTCTCCAGGCTGTGGTCATCCCTGCTGCTTGTGCACCTTTTTCTTCCACACTGTGCCCTTCCACTTAACTTTCTATTAACGTGCTTTGATACAGCATTTTGAGAACATCAAACTTCTTTTGCAATTTCCTTTTGAGGCTTTCCCTCCTTGTGGAGGGTGTCAATGATGCTTTTCTGCACAACTGTCAGGTCAGCAGTCTTCCTCATGATTGTGAATTCTACTGATCCAGACTGAGAGACCATTTAAAGGCTTAGGAACCCTTTGCAGATGTTTTGGAAAAATTTGCTGATTAGAGTGTGACACTTTGAGCCTACAATATTGAACCTTGTCACATTATTCTAATTTTGTGAGATTTTTATTTTAGGGTTTTCATAAGCTGTAAGCCATAATCATCAAAATGAATACAAATAAAGACTTGAAATATCTCACTTTGCATGTAATGAGTCAGTATAATAGATTAGTTTCCCCTTTTAAGTTGAAATAAATTAACTTTTGAAGAATTCAATTTTTTCAAGTTTCACCTGTATATGATAACAATATCTATTCCGTTTGCCATAAAGCAATATCTGTGACACTGTGCAATTACCCAGTAAGACACAAACATGCACAAGTACTAGTTTGCTATAAAAATAAAAGAAAACACACACACACACACACACACACACACACACTAAACAGTGATTTAAGTGGTTAGCACAGTAGTGAGGTCATCAGTTCGATTCCTGAACAAGGCCTTATCTGTGTGGGACTTTTCTTTTCTTACCGTGTCTGCTAGTAGGTTAACTTGCTGCCGATTAAAATTAACACTAGTCTGTGTCTGACTATGGGCTGGATCCAGACTTAAGCTTGAAATTAGTTACTCCTGGGCTAAACCATGTTGATTGCAGGGGGATCTTACTGCACACAGATACTGACCAGCTTTACTATCACACTGTTATTTAGACTTGGGATAGGAAATATCACCTCTCAACTCTAATACTGTTTGCAGCAGATGAAATATGACTCCCCTGCAATCAACATGGTTTAGCCCAGGAGTAACTAATTTCAAGCACTTACTTAAGTCTGGATCTAGCCCTATGTGTGTAAGGGAATACAGCAGGGTTGGGGGGAAAAACCGGGTTTAAAAATAAAAATAACACTTTCTGTTCATATATTGTATGTAGATAGACTAAACATAATAAAACATACAAAGGACAATCAGATGAAATGGAAAATAAGAATGAGTCCTACTTACTTACATTTAAATAAATTGTTAGGGGGGGAGTTTATGGAGTCTAAGCTGATGCTAGGCATTGGTTCAGCTCATTCAAATGAAGACCACAAGCAACAAGAATGTGGACTACTACCAAGGGAATTCCAATATATACATGGAATTAGACTGTAATCTCCATGGGGCAGACACTGAATGACAAAAATATTCTCTGTACAGTGCTACAGAATTAGTGGCACTATATAAATAAAAACAAAAAAAAAATCCTAGCCCCAAACCCTATAAATATTTCTCTTGGTCACAACACTGAATAAAAAGCCTTTATTGCGCATTACCTTTTCAGTCTGAGATTCTACCGACTCACATTCTCATCATTTCAGCAACAGTCTTGCATAACTCTTTTATACAGAGGGAAATTATGTATATTTTTACTGCCCTAGTGTATAGTAAAAAAGTCTGAGGAAATAAATAACCATTGCAATCATTTTCAACACAAGGTGCCAAGCACAATATATAAACTGGTCAATGTAACCATTCCCCAGTGAATGAGCATGCACGGAAACACAGAGACATCACTTATTTCTATTCACCAGAGCTCTGGGAACAAAATATTGAACACAATAGTTCAAAGCCTTCTGACAGCCAAATCAAATGTAATTTTTAGGTCTTGCCGGGCCATCATGCTTATCGGAAAAAGACACATTTGAAAATAAGGATATATGATAACCTCAATTTAGCTATGAGAGCTACCAAGTGCTGGCTTTCCAACTCATAAAACATACAGCAGAGCTTTGAATATGTATTGATTTCCATAGCTGCAAAATCATATGCACTCTCTAGACTTTCTACCCAAACATCAAGCTGTGCTGCTCTGCTGAACTCATCTTTAAAACCTCTTAAGGTCATTCTGTTCTAGCATTAAAACAAAAAAAATATCACTACATAGACCCTGTAGCATTCATTCCAAAAGAGGATGTGCAAGTGGTGAGAAGCCATTTTATGGGCCTACTATTTGATTTTGTAAGAATTACAATGCATGATTTTTTATTAGCCACTTTAGAAGACATCAAAAAGTTCTCCAAATTCCATGCCTTTAGCTAATTTCCAAACTTTCAATGTCTGCGTGTGAGTCTTTACAGTAAATACAAAGAAATTAAACATGTATACGGTTCAACAATCAAGAAGCAATTGGGGAACAACACAGTAAAGTAAAATGGGTACACATTGGAATTTTTTTGTAACGATTCAATATCATTACAGTGACTAGTCATGATTCTGTAGCTGAATTGTCCACACTGAAACGACTCCCCGCTGGATCGTTCAGTACTTGACAATACACTCTGAAGAAGAAAAAAACACTGTTGATTATAAAAATTAGGAGCTCCCAAAAATCAAATAATCAGAAGCTGATTCAGAAGAATCTGCAGCACCATTGGACAGTGCACACTGGTGATATCTGCTCAAACTGTCATTTGATTGTGTGATCTACCTGATTAATCAGCAGAAAAGCCCCACTTTGCACCCTGCCTAAAACTGTGCACACAACACTAAACAGCACACTTTTTCATGGAGACTAAACACAGCCAAATGCCTTTCACCAGTTCTGGACTGAAAGATATAATAAAAGATGCCTAGAGACATTTGGTTGAAAAATTCTCCCTACCCTGATCAAAACAAAAAGCACATAAAAATGGAATTCCAAACATTACTTTTACAAAGAAGTAATTTATATAATAAATAGGAAATCATTATAAATTACTTTTTAAGCCTAAAGGACAGATGTAATAAGGTTGATTAAAAATATATTAGCTACATCTGATGAGAAGCTACTAAAATACATAAAAACTTTTAAATATATAGCATCAAGTCTCTGAGTCTCAATGCTGTGTACGACCCAGTTATATGAGAATAGAACTGCGTTTTCCAGATTTAAGGCTTTGTGATGCGTCCCCCATAGGACAGAGACAAAACAGTAGCACACATTAAACTGATAAAGTGTTATCTGATTGTTTAGGTATAACACAAAGTTCAGTGCACAAATGTTAACACCAACTTCAATTACAGAGTCGAAAATATAATCAGGAATCTAAAAATCATTAACCAGCTGCTGCACTGCTCTCGGTAATTTATTTATGAAGACAACAACTGCAAATTTGGTCTCTAACTGTAAACACTTTGCAAGACAATCTATGTGAGGAAAAGCAATGGCTGGCAAGTAAGAAACTGTAAAATATCATGGGAAACAAAGTACTTACAGCACAAGGCCTTCTGCAGTCTCCTTAGTTTCATGGCAGTTCTGTAGGCTGAAAATCTGACATTGTTCAGATCAGCTGAAAAAGAAACACAAAATTAGACCATTCACACAGAATTGCTGTACACATAAAAAGTAAATATGTTATAACAATGTCCCTTAGAAATCAATGCACTGCACCAAAGGGTGTGTCCTGTGAATAGCTCCACCCATGGATGTGTTCAGTGTCAAGGAAAATATTTCTCAATGCAAATGGCAGCATCAGCATTTTTTTTGTTAAATTGTCATCGAATACTTGTTATTGTGACGTGAATAGAAGATCTATTCTGCATGGTGTATTTTTCATTTCTGTCTCCATTACTGGAGTCATGTTGTCTAACGTGACTGTTGTTAACCACCAGTCCTTTATTACATCTGGCCACCTCCGCAGGTCTCAATGCAGAGAAATAGAACACAATTTCTAAATTCTGTCATCATACCACAATGGCTTCTGGAACTGAATCAACATCCGAGTTTAATGTGTGCCACACTTCAAGGAGTCAGAGAGATCACCCATTCTCACGAGAGACTTCGTGATATTCAGGGAGGGTTGGCAACTACATTTTATTCTAAGAACATGTTTACAAGACATATCAGTACACACCTAGGGCCGGATCCATGCAAGTGCCCTCCAGAAGCTAAAGTACTGTACGATAGTGGAATTTGAGTGGAAAGTGGCTGTGCTTCCCCTCTGCTCTACAAAGATGGGGGGGAAGGGTATTTAAAATATACAGTGTGGGAGGTTTTTCACCACTTATGTGGGGAACGGGTATTTTCAGAAACAATATTTATAATTAACTTCAACCCATAATTGCCAGCACTCTTTGTACTATATAGACCCTTGAAAAGTAAACAATCTCCCTGACTCCCATAAGTGTTTCGCACACATCCCGATTCTGACTCAGTTTCACAAGTCATTACCATATGAATTTAGAAATTGTGTCCTTTTTTTCCTGCATTGGGGCCTATTGTGGTGACAGTTTTACAGATCTCTTTTTCAGTTTTCACAATAAATACTTAAAATATTGTATCACTGATCATTTAACACTTCATAAATACAAATGCTGCGGTTTTTATGGAGAAATATTTTTCCTGGCAGCTCTAGACACACCAATAGGTGGAGCTATTCACAGGACACACTCCTGGGTGTACAGGACACAACCCTTTAGTGCAGCGAAATATTGGTGTTCTCAAAATCTCCATGATATTAATTTGCAAAGGTTGAAAACCAAGCTTTTACAAAGCGATAGACAAAGTAGTAGTAAAACTGTAGCAGCAACATTAAAAGTGACAGCCAATGATAACATCCTGTAGAAACATATCATGATAATTTAGGACCTGATTCACACTTAAGAATCTTCTTAAAATAAGAACGTAAAGTCACTCCTGGGCTAAACCATGGTGATTGCAGGGGAGTCATATTTCATCTGTTGCAAACAGTACTAGTGTTGAGAGGTGATATTTCCCAGCCAAAGTCTAAATAACAGTGTGATAGTAAAGCTGGTCAGTATCTGTTTTCAGTAAGCAATTCAAAGTTGTATTCCTGCATGCAAAGAATACAATTAACTTGATTCTCCCCGAAAACAACATGGTTTTGCCCAGGACTGACTAAGTTCTTATTTTAAGAAAATTCTTAAGTGTGAATCAGGTGCTTAAAGTCTAAGATTCCAATTTAAAATTTGGGAATAGTTATGATGCTAAGGGGTAAAATCAATGGAACTTCTAAAGAGAAAAGTGGAGAGTTTCCAGACAACACAAATATTCCATTTCATTTACTAGTATGTGTTTGATAATTAAAAGACATAGTACAAATATTTGCCATGGGCAACATGCTACACTAAAATATACCCTAGACGGTACTGTGGCAAAAACAAACAAGAAAAAAAATGTGAAAAACAAACGAAGGTGTGTGCATGTGTGACACCAGAAATTTGTATTAACAGAAATAGAATAACAGGGCAAAACCCACATTAATATTTATAACATGCTAAGTAAAAAGGAGCATTGTAAAACCTATGAAATGACTTTAGTTAATTTGTTCCTAAGTAGGACTCCACCTTCAATGCAGAGGGTAATTGCCTGTGCCCCCAGGAAGCTTGTCCTTAAATAGTAGTTTTCATGCAATTATGTGAGCAGCAAAATACATTGATTCTCAGACTTGCTTCACAGCTAGTAAATCAGACAGCAATAAATCTTGCCCAGATCAACACCGTTTAGTGATAATGTATGGAAATCAAATACATTTTCCTAATATGATCTGAAGACATATTAATGAAACACACTGTATGTCCTAGCACAGTGTGACTGGGTTCACTTTAATTTCACCCCTGTTTAATCAGATGAAGCGAAGCAAACTGCAGATACAACTCATGTCTTCTACTGCACAGATGTCATACGCTCTAAAAAATAAGGAATGTCTTTACCACTGATCAAAACTAAATAACCTGCTATGTAAAATAAAAAAACACTACATTAGATCATTAATTCATGAATAAGAATTTACGGTATCGGCTATTAAACACATGAATGAACATTGGTCTTTAGACCAAGATATACACAAAAAATGGATTTAAAAATAAATGCAAATTTCCAAAAGTTTCATCATGAAAATTAAATAATTTCAAGATTGCAAAAAAACAAACTAATACAAAATATAAATAAATAAAACAGCATTACCAAAAATATATTTGTCAGATTCTAAAAACTTGTTCTTCATGAACCCTCAAAATAACCTGATTGGAGGGATTTTTCTGCTATTGCTAAGGCAATAGTAATCAAGGACCTGATTCACAGATCCTTTTGTGGAGTTGCGTGCGTATTTTTAGGCACGGTTTAACTGCGGATGCGTGGTAACTTTATTTACGTAAGTTACGTTGAATATACGCTCATAAGTGCTTAAGGCACGGACATGTGGAACGCACTTGAAGACATACGTACGGATGGGCGGCGTATAAATACGTACTTGAAAATTTACATGAAAGTGGGTGGGGGGGGGCATTTAAATGAACAATTGAGGGTGTGGCTATACAGAATCGCACGGGTGGAAGACATATACACACGTAAGTACACACTTAAAGATAAGAGTGATCTATGGAGGTGTAAGTCTACGATAGCACAGCCGGGAGAGGGGAGTGTCGTGGGTGTTGCCTTGCTAAGTGTGTGCGTATAAGGCCCCAAATCTCTCGCCAGGATCCACTCTCCGCCCATCCCACTGTCAGGGCAGACCCAGGTCCCAGAATTTACTGGTTCAACCCTGCAGCATGAAAGGGATCATTCCTGGGTCTGTGAACATAGGATGATCTGTTTGACACGACAATATTGCTGAAGATTACAACAGCAAAACCATGCAAAAAAAATATACTGCTGGATCACACAAATATGTAATAGCTGAAATAATGGGTTAACAGTGTATATCTAGGACATGTCTCATGTTCTTTCACTTTAGCACTGCATCCAAATCCACATTCACTGACCTGGAACATAAAACTCACAAAACTCACAAAACTCACATTGAAAACAATTGTACTGCTCTTCTTCCTCAATTATATCACTGCCTTTGATGTTGAAAATTAGTTCTTAGAACAACAGTGTAATTGCACAGTATAAATGAATAGTATGTAGTTCTGAACTTTGGGGCATCAGTGGAAAACAATACAAGTGGCACAGTTAGCCAGACTGGGATATATAAGTAAAGAGTTTGTGCTAACCCAAATCTGTCCAGCATGGTTTATGTCCCAAGAGCTGGTGTGTGTAATGAGAAAGTTATCGCCTCCATCACACTGCAATTGGGAAGAAAATGATCTAAGATATTTTGCTTGCAGTCTCGTTCATCAGTGGTGCTCAATACTTTTAAGCTGAAGCTTGAGGAATCAGTCTGTCAGTCTTTTATAACAAAGGCAAAATGGTAAAAACAGACTCTAGGTAAGCAGATGTGATCTCAATGTACATATTGTAATGGTTGGGACTTTGCTCTGCATGTATGCCAAGGGGCACAGGCAGATGTGTTAAAAAGTCAGTTGAAGTTATTTTTCCATTAGGAAAGGATAAAAAAAACCTATGTAGAACCAGAACACATTTATCACAAGTTAACTATTCTGTCTTTTTTTTATGTGTCAAAATACATCTAAAATGATTCATACAAAATAACCTGAATCACACCATTTCATTAAGGCATATTAACATACATAACATGCTCTTTTGGTAAGCAGTAGGCAAAATAGATAAAAACTCCAGCATGATAAACGGAATGTAGTGAAGGTGAATTGTTATACCATAGAAACAGTCATTTGTCTAATCCAGAATATAAACATCCCTTTCCCAAAATAGAAGAGCAGCCTTTAACATTAGAAGGAAATTTAATTGTATACAGCAGTGTCAGGGACAAGAATCACTAATTGAAATAACTAGAGCTACAGAAATTATTCAAGAAATGACTACACAAAAATGGGTTCAATATATACTGAATATTGATATGTAGAAAATGAAAAGCAACTCTATGCAAATGGCCATGCATACAAAAAAAACCTTGAGAGAGAGAGAGGAGTGGAGAGAGAGGAGTGGAGAGGGAGGGAGA
>WWET01000017.1:437136-447357 GCA_011038615.1 Limnodynastes dumerilii
AAAAGGGTCCTTAAGAAGCTCAAGCATACTAAGCATATTGTAATAGGGACAAATAATAGGGAAATGTGCATGCATCCAGCAATTGTCACACACCATACAGCTGACACAAAAGGAATGTATAACAAGGAGATTAGAGCCATCAAAGTGCACTGTGCTTTACCTTACTACCTCAGCTTACTGGAAAGTATGCATTCTCTTTGTATTCCCTACAAACGCACCCCTCCTCTGTCAGTAACAAGTCTTGAATGATAATCGTCTCATACTACAACAGCTTCTGAAAAACCTCAAGGAAATGGCCCAGTCTAAAATCGCTTCATAAATGTGACCGGACAAAGTTGTCAAACAATCTTGCCCGGAGTACTACAAATCAACAAACAAGTGTAAAAAAGGGACAAATGACAAAGTTCGCAGACATGTGCAACCTACAAAAATCTATATCTGGAGCACACTCACACATATGAATACTTCAAATCTTATTTAGATTTAAAGTATTTGATCAGGATGAAAGGGTTTACGGTTAGGGTAGCCTCAAACATAACTATAACACCACTTCCCTTTTGGTGCATAAGGACTTTTTTGCTTTTCAAAATGGTGTTTGCAACATTTATTTTTTGTGCATTAATCAATTTCAGATTTCTTAACAGATTTAGATGCTAGTTCTTTAAAATAAATACATTAGTAAGAAAGGAAATCTTTTAAAAGGAAGTGCTGATTTCATAAAATGAAGTCTATGAAGATCTGCTTACAACACACATAAGTAATTCACATTGCTGATAAGCTTTACGTCCCCAAAAAAAGCAGTGCATAATCAAGAATTCTTATTCTTAGAAAGATTAAAAATTCAACAGAACTACCTGTTCAGTGTGCAGATGGTATAAAAAAAACTGCATAACGATGCCTGCTTTACAGAAAAGTATTGCAGTCTATAGTATACCACCACAGAAGCAAAAATGGAATTAATAAATGGAACAAATTGAAAACCTTTAAGACTGCTGATTAGATTGATGGACAAATCATTGGCTTTGTGCAATAGAATACCTTACGTACCTTTGCTAGACCGCACACGCTAAAGAGAAGCAGAGGTAAATTTCTGCTTAATAGATCTATACAAGATTAAATGCAGAGTACACAAGGCTAAACATGAATTTAGACAGTTTTAATATCATTTAAACGTATACTTTAAAGTAGCAACCACACATCAAGATGTTTTTGGCAATCTCTAAATAGCAAACATTCTGACAGTTATAGCTATCTCCCAACAAATCTTTATCTCCTTTTCAATACTTCTCTGGAGGGAGCCAGGTATGGCTGCCACTGACAAACAACTCAAAGCGCCCAGCATGACACGTGAAGACTGAGGCAAAGAATTTCATAGTACACAGAGCAGACACAGCTCAGTAGGGAGTTCCAATGCATCTTTTTGCTAAATCACGTGCCATGTTTCTGTGGTTGTTATGGTACTCCATGGCACTGTGCAGAACTATGGATCATTGATAACAGCCTGCACAAAGATTTATGTTAATTACATTTTTACATAGGATAGCTACTTTAGGGTGCCATTCTTCTGTAAAGAAATAACTAAACAACATTATTTAATTTTTTTATCAGAAAAAGCTTTGCTAAAACACAAGGATGTTTTCACAGTGTCGGCATGCCAAATATCAACTTAACCTAAACTATTTTATTCAACATAATAGCTTTAGCCTGAACCCTACCATACTATCTTCAAAAGTCAAGTGAGTAGTGAGTTTTGGGCACCCTTACCAACCATGCATGGAGCCTCTGCAATGTCCACATGTTATGTTTTAAGCATTGTCTTAGCGACAACCTTGACATTTTGACTGCAGTTTATGAAAAATGAAACGCTGAAAATCTAATTTGTTTATCAGGAATAACAAAACCGGCATGCTCAAATTACAGTGAGGGTTTGCTAAGCATCCTCCGTACTATCCAGACATCCACATTCTCCACAATTTAAGTGTAGATGGCGCTAAAACTTTAAGGTAGGGTCCTCGGACACAAATTGCGCAAGAAGACTAGATCCAACATCAGATCTCTGTTGTCTCTGTTCTAGGAGTGCATTGTAAGTCTGGATCCACACCATACATGTTATACACAGTACATTTAACAGGAAAAGTATTTTTGTTGTTCCAAAAATAGGAATAATAGCAGAGGGGTGTTATGCTTTATTAGCTGCATAGGTGGTTGGTGCCACCATATTTGAGAAACCAGCAAATGTTCCACCCACCATAATGCTAACCCCCACACACATACACACTTAGAACTAATGGCAATAGGATTCCTTCAGCACCCTTAGAGCAATGATTTACTCATATCTGGCTATGTTTATAATGCCCCCATAAAAGGCTTCATGGCATTGTATTCTGAAATAGAGTTTGTGGAAAAAGGATTGGTTTCATAACAACTGCCCTGCTCATACATGTCAGGCAACTGCTTGCTTCTGCAGTGCACCACAACCAATAAATTATATGGCTCTTTGTTAAAGTAGCAAGGATTTGCATGAGAAAACCATGCATTGACAAGCCCTACAACAAAGGAAGCCTATTGTGAAAACACTGTAATGGAATCATGAATTTACAGTAAGAGGGAAAACAACATTATATTATTTACATTATACACGGTAATGTTATTGTTGTAATATTATGTTATTAAATTGTAGCATCATTGTATTTTGATATAGATATATATATTAGTGATAGACACACAAAACCTCACAATGTTTATGGTAGAACGGATATAGTTAAAACTCAATAAGTGATTAAAAAAATGTTCTGTTCATTTGATTCAGCATGAGTCATTACAATTGGAAGAGAAATGGCAAAACATTAAAGAACAGCTGTATATACAATTTGCAATGTTTGCTGACAGCAGGGTACAGAAGGGTACCTGCCAGCCATCATAAGTATTTAGAATTTAAAAGGAGGCAGCACAGGGGAGCCATGTATAGGCAGGGCGATGGCTTATAGGCTGCATGATGTAACAGATATGAATATCCTCTATAGTCCTTATGCCCTACTCTGCAGCCCCGATTAGACCTTAGAATAGTACAATCAGGCAAAGACTATGGACCAGAGGAAGACAGGTGGAAATTTACACATGGGAAGAACCATGTTGAACAGCAATAGACAATTTCTGCAATCAATATTAGAGTTGAAGTGATATTTTCTTGCACAAAGCTGGTCAGTATCTGTATGCAATAAGCAAAACTAAAACATTCTCCCTACATGCAATGGCTAACATTAACGTGACTTCCCCCTGCTATACAATACACGGAAATACTGTTTCACAGACCTAAAATACACTGGTTTCTTACCTAAAGATTGATACAGTTCTGTCATTTTGGGATGATCCCAGCAGGTTGTTTGTGTTTCATGACTACAAAAGGAAAAAAGAAAAAAAGACATTATTCAAGAATTGTTGTATTGTAAGTATTCTTATCATGTGAAAATGGCCCAAGGTTATTAATCACCTGTTATTTATACATGAGGTAAACATTCACAATCAGCGCCATGATGAGAATATCAAACATGCTGTAGACTAGTTTGGTGCAGTGGCTTGTTGGGGTTTAAGCTTATAAGCTGCAGAGCAAGTCCTCAAGTATCACAAACTCAAAAGTGATAAAGGGCTGCGTACAGAAATTGTCCACATATCAATACTGCACATGCCAGCGCTTCAGGCTTCCAGCACAGATCCGGATCCTCAGGAAGAAGGCTTCCATAGGGCCAGTGCATAAATTTAAGGAAGTGTCCTGCATTCAGAAGTTTGCACATGTAGGTTGAGCATGGTAATCAGCAGGGGTCTACTGGTTCCAGCGCACAATCGCCTGTGAATCTTATCACATATGTCAGTCAGTAATGAGCACACCTATTCTCCAGAAAGACCATGCACTGTTGGAGTCACTTGAGGACCATGTTTGAGAACCCCTGGTGTTGAGTATAAAAATGCAATAATCACAATATAGTGACAAACGCTTTCCAGAAATATATTAGAAAAGTTTATATCCTCCTTTTAAATGCCACAGACCTTTGGATCAATTTTAAGAAGAAAAGTTTCATCCAAACATAAGTTGAGGCTCAATTCCATGCATCCCTTCTATTGTGTTATAACAATTACCGTAATAATAAAGAATGAATGAACTCTGCCAAATAACTTATTTCTAGTTTTCTAGCATACTCTGAGCCAAAAACGCATTGTAACCTCTAGAAATCCCAAGTTTTCTTAACTGTTTTTAAATATTTACATTTAGCCAGATATCATCCTCAAAACGACTACATTATTGTAAAATAATCTTATTGAAGCAAAAGAATTATTATTGGCATGTCAGAAAGTGTACTTTTAAAAGCAATGCTGTGTATTGGATTTCACAGAACATGCCACTTGGAACTGGGACCACAAATATAAAATGGTAGGAAGCTGTGCTTGGTCTTTAACATAACTACTGGTATTGTTTTAAGTTATTAATATAATCCCTTACACATCAGTATCATCATTTTACCAAGCAATTAAATGACATATCATGATTTAGCTTTATTTATATAGAACTTATCTACAGAAAACAAAATGCTGAAACAACTTTTGATTTAATTTTGAACACACACACAACCTTATGAACACCACCATACTCAATGCCTCTAAAAGTCACAAGCAACCCGCATCTAGAAGATAAATTACTCTATGCAGTCACAATCTGAAAATTGCTATTGAAACCTAAGATTTTGTGTCACATTGTGGTCTATGGGGAAAAAAACATTTAAGAGTGACGCAACTTATATCCAGTTCTACAATGGGCTATATTTATATCCTTGGCCAGCATGGGAATGTTTCTCACGCTGGCCGAGGTTATAAATATAACCCATTGAGAAGAGAACTGTCATTAGAACCGGGATGTCCGGCTAGCAGGACATGAGTTGCGTCACTCTTATATGGGGGTTTTTTTTTCAAAGATCCACCCTCCCTGGATTAAAAGTTTACAAAATTGGATCTGATCAAAAGCAGTATTTCTTTTTATTAATCATTTTAATTTATTTAATGTATTTAATGTAAATAATTTTTTGTATGTTAAGGTCTGGCCCTAAATTTTATTATGTATCTAGGGGGCATTACCATGTTATGTTTGGCACAGGATGACAGGGCATGTAGCCCTTGAGGTCCTCCAAGCACCAGCATGCCCTGACATCCTTGGGCATGCTGGTGCTTGTAGCACTACAAGCATCAGCATGCCCTTTACTTTGAAAAAAAAAAAAATATATATATATATATATATTTTTTTTAAATAGCAATAGTAAACAAATCTAGCCAGTCAGGTGTCTTTGTGAAGGACCCGGGCTGAAAAACAACCCGGGACCTTTCACAATGACACCAGTCCTGTGTCAGATATGGGAAAACCCCTTATTTTTTCCCGGGTCCGAATCCCAGGTCTTTAGACCCGGGTTGTAGAAAAAAGGACATTTCACGGGACCACAAATACCCTGGTTTTTGGTCAAAAACACAGATATTTGATGAAGATGTGAGAGGAGTTTAATTGAATGCCCATTTGCAACATATATTAGATCATAGGAGCTAAAAAAAATCATATATTTATATACACAAATACACTGAAATGAAGTCTAGTATCATTAAGATTGATATCATAACATTTTATTACAATTGATATTTCTCATGAAACTCACTGCCTTCTCTGTGTGAAAGTGAACTTCTTTATGTAGTATATTCGAAAAAAAAAAAAATTACAGTTGGGAAATGGAATATTTTACCCTGTGCTGCCTTGAACATTGCATAAAAGTTTCCAGTAACCCTTAGCTGCAAATCTAGGAACATCGAAAAAAGAAATTCATGATACAGATCTCAGAAGACCTGGGAACTGTAAACTCATTGACATCAGTTTATCGCTAATTATTTATTTATTTATTTTTTTAAACAAATTTTCATTGGAAAATTTCATGCATAAAAACTGTAAACTAGGATTTTAAGTATAAAAAAAATAAATAACACAATGAACAAAAAAATAAAGAACAGAATGCTGATGGTAACAGTTAATTACCAAAAAAAAAAAAGGACATTTAGGTGCAATAGAGGTATTTAGAAACATAGAAAGTGACGGCAGATAAGAGCCCCATGGCCCATCCAGTACTGCCCAGGTATTTGGCATTAAGTGTGCTAAAAGCAACATCAAAAATATATTCATTATGGGCCAGATCCAGACTATAGAATGTTACTCCACTTACACACACAAAGTGCATAAAAGGGGTGTTGGAGTGGAGGATGTATGCGTACTTCATTCCGTACGATGGGAATTGCTCACGTAAGTGCTGGTGGGCGGGGGGAGGTAAGTAAATGAGGGTGGGGGGGCGTGCTAAGAGGCCATACGCTGGAGGGAGGGTTAACATACTAACGCCGCCGTCCCAGCGTATCAACTCTCCCTTACGCCGGCTGAAGTTAGGGTAGCCTTCAGCTGGCGTAAGGGAGAGTTAATACGCTCCTACAAGGGGGAGTGTCGGGCCAGAGCAGCGATGTTACGCTGTGCGCTACAGCGCTCAGTGTAACATCGTAGCTCTGGATCAGGCCCTATAAAGTTATTGTTACAGAAATCAATGCATGTCTAAAGAACACAGAAAAACCTACTATGTCCTTATACCATTAACAAACATATTATACATCTAATGTCACAGTGTATAGAAATTGGAAATGCCTAAGAGCTTTTATGAACAAAGAGAACATAATCCTATTTTACATCAGATTATGTTTTCTGCATTCATTTTGCACTTCTGCTCCTATTTGACAATATAAAATCCTAAATATTCAGCCAAAGCACTTAATAGTAAGTATATATACTGTTAATGTTGTTCCTGATGGATTTAACAGTTACACACAGAACTCTCTTACTGCTGATGAAAGTTATGCAGGTCAACATCCTGTTCCCACGAACAAAAAGTACAGCACTGGACACAGTTGCAACTATAGAGTGGATCAGATTGAATTCTTCATCTATCCATACACTTATTTCCATAAATCAATCCATCAGAGAAAGAAAAATAGAATTAAAAGATCACATTTACCACTGATTGAATTCTAATCCTATTCTAAATCCCTTTCATTTACTTTAAAAGCACTTGTTTCACAAATATCTTCGTAAATACCGGCTGGATGAAATGTGTAATTTCAATAAGAGTTAACAATTCAATCAGGTTTTATTTCAAAGCGATTTGCTTATATTACATATATCTTACAAACAATTATTTACGAAAATACATCAGTATAGTTTATTGGATTCTGCAAGTAGAGGTAAAGCCTAAACTTACACAGTGATGAATTGAAGTAATGTTAAGTCTAAGAATTCACTGGTAAAGAACTACTGCCATGTTTGATTATTTACTACTTGCTTGTATGTCAATGTCATGTCTTGTTAAGAATCTTGGACCAGATCCACAGATTGAAAATAAGAGGAAAACAGGTGGAAGTTTCTACCTGGATAAAACCACATTGAATTGCAGGGAGGCAAAATGAATCAACACATAAGAGTTGAGAACTGATGTTCCATAGCCCAAGTCTAAACGACAGTTTAAAGGTAAAGCTGGTCAGTATCTGTGTGCAATATGCAAAAGCAAAGTGTTCTCTCTGCAAGAAAACAATACAATTCATTTCATTCACCCTGAGATTCAACATGTTGTCAAGGCATAAATTTCCACCTGTTCTTTTTAATCTCCAGATTACCATTAGCAATTATAATGAAAAATACCTGATGTGAAACGAGACATGATCATGTATGTCTTAACAATAATGCAAACTGTTTTCACACAAAATAAAAATCAGCACAGAGAATTTCCATTTATGTCATTGAAAATAGACAAATGAATTAAGGTAACCTTTAATGATGGTAGAAATGAAAAACACTGCAAGTAAGAGCCGGAAAAATGGAGATATTAGATGACTTATGACTTAAGTACTGCGGGTCCACAAGAAAACAAAATTACTATAGATTGTGCCATATGTATAGAATATATGACTAAGAATCACACTGTCCATCCCTGTCTTCTAGTCACGCACAGTGCCCAATAACATGGGAAAACCTCTATCCACACAAAACTGACTATCAGGCCCAAAAGCATTAGTGATATTAGTATTTTAATTATGTAATTGGTCCATTGGGAAAGTAAATGTGTAATAAATAAGAGACAAAACAATAACCTTCCAACAAAAATAAAAAACCTTCACTTAGTAAGCCAGATGGAAAACCAAAGTCTAATGTAGCAAATTCCAGAGCACATCCCTTGGCAAAGCTCCTGCCGTGCTAATTGACAAGTGAAGAATTTAAACAGTCGAAAATTATTCCATGTGGACTGAGCTGAGACTGACAAACTTATGTCACATGAAAAACAATTACACATCGTTTAAAGAGTACTGTAGGCACTGGGGTCTGGCAAAGAAACCAGGGTGCTCTGTTAGCTACCGGACTTGTAAGCGTCAAGAGGCTGATAACACAAAGGGCAGAGTTTCTGCGGTACTTTATATTCAGAACACAAGGAGGCTGCAGCTATTTCACTTCTGGTCTGAAAAGGACTGCTGTTTTCACCTGCAACTTTCAGCTCAGAAAGTTATCATTAATTCCAAACACAATCTTGCAGCTTAAGGAAAGGTTAGACTCCAGTGAGAGTTCCATTCCTAAGCCGCTCTGCCATTTTCAAAGGCCATTTAATTGTTAGCTTAGGGACTCAAAGGTGGTTTAGCCTAAAAATGAGGGAAGGGCTTGTTGTGTGAACCCTATAAAATGAAATGCCAGCTCAGCATATATCAGCAGACTGCACAGAACCTTGTAATAAATGACAATCCTTAATTGGGACTTGAAAAGAAGGGGGTAGTTATAGTGATTTAGACAAAGCAGGAGAAAAAAAATGTTTGATCTGGAGATCAAACCGTGAGGGATTATTCTTTCCTTACAGTCATTTAATAAAATGATGTGCCTAAATGGATTAAAATATCTACAATGCTCGTTACTGAAGCCAGATAAGCAAGTCAACATGCTCCTGCAGATATTGCTCAATAACTAGAACATTAGAAGAAAAGATAATATGGGGGTAAAATAGGCTATATAAAAACACCAGCAGGTTAAAATCAGAGTTAGAAATTGATGGAGATAAAAGTCACACAATTCTACAATTTCTAAATCTTGCAATATTTACTATATGGCAAAAATGTATTGGACCAGAATCCCCCCCCTTCCATGCAGATAGATTGGATCTTGTCTTGTTTTGAGATCTGTACACGAATATGCGCCACCCAAACAGAAGGCAACCATCTCTATCCAGATTTCCAAATAGTGACATTTATGACAGCACCAAAGGGCATGGGTTGTGTTTGCAAGTGGACATAAGTCGGTATTTAATTGTACTGTATAGGTGTGCTAACGCATGCTTACCAATCAAGACTCCGAAACACCACAATTGTACATTTGCACAAACTGTTAAACATATGGGTATTGGAAGTCTATCCGTGCAAGGGAAGTGGTCAGTTATCTGATTGCTGGGGTGGGAAGATACTGGGACATCACATGCATCCTTAGGGCCTGATTCACAGACATTAGAGGTCTATCCATGCAATGGAAGTGGTCAGTTGTGCGATTGCCTGATTCACAGATAAGGAAAAAAGAAGGCACAGATTTGCAAAAATACACACCTAAGTGGCATGGAAACTCCCATAACCCTCCCCTCGTTTTTACGGATTTTTACTGACTTCCGCGTCGAAGGGCACAGTGCTACCTTAACTCTCCGTGCATATCTTTGTGCAGGTTTTGCTAAAGTACGTGCAGAGTTTGCTCATCCAGACCATACTCCCCTATTTAAATGCTTTCCCCACCCACTTTTCTTATCTTGCTACTTTCTGAATACTGACACAACCCTTCTTACGGATCTCATTAGGCGCGGAGTTGCACTCCGTGCGCAACAGATTTCTGTGCATAACATCTGGAAATCACCAAAATACATGGCTTTAGCTACGTTATTGAATGTGAATCTGGTCCTACGTCTGGATATTTTATCACTAATAATAAAAAAATATTATTATTAGTTCATATATTAAGAGTTGCTATATTTTTAATTGTCAAGACACAAAAGATGACTTTTGTTATCAATACACTAAAATATATTAACAGGAGAAAGTAGTAAAATGTATAAAATAACAACGAACCAGGGCTTGATACAATAGTTC
>WWET01000017.1:447407-464138 GCA_011038615.1 Limnodynastes dumerilii
CACTCTTTCGTTCTTAAAGTCATTCGGACAGCAGGTAAGCTTAAAAGATGTTGGCATGGTGGGAGGGGGAAGATATTTAAATCGCACAATAAGCATTTTCCATGGGGCCGGTGCATAAATGCTGACAGAGACCTGCTGGGAGAAAGCCTTAAATGAAAAGGGGAGTTTCTCCCCTGGCACTTCTGCAGTGACTGGGTCTCAGAGTTCTGCTTGCTTCTTATCATTAAATCAGGATCCGTTTCAAAGTTTGGTGTAGGTATTACAATGGTAAACTAGCACATTTATGCAGCCCAGTATTTCATTAGTCACAATAGTCAATGGTGTAATTTATACTTTACAACCAATCACAATCAAAATAGTTTCCATTTACAAGAGTCCTCCTTAAACACCACACACATACATTCATGTGTATATGACAAGTATCTTGGACCTGATTCACACTTAAGAATCTTCTTAAAATATGAACTTAAAGTCACTCCTGGGCAAAACCATGTTGATTGCAGGGGGAATTAATTTAATTGTATTCTTTGCAAGCAGGGATATAACTTTGAGTTGCTTACTGCACACAGATACTGACCAGCTTTACTATTACACTGTTATTTAGACTTGGGCTGGGAAATATCACCTCTCAACACTAGTACTGTTTGCCACAGATGAAATATGACTCCCCTGCAATCAACATGGTTTTACATGTATATATACATACATACATACATACATACATGTATATATACATACATACATACATACATACATGTATATATACATACATACATACATACATACATGTATATATACATACATACATACATACATACATGTATATATACATACATACATACATACATACATGTATATATACATACATACATACATACATACATGTATATATACATACATACATACATACATACATGTATATATACATACATACATACATACATACATGTATATATACATACATACATACATACATACATGTATATATACATACATACATACATACATACATGTATATATACATACATACATACATACATACATGTATATATACATACATACATACATACATACATGTATATATACATACATACATACATACATACATGTATATATACATACATACATACATACATACATGTATATATACATACATACATACATACATACATGTATATATACATACATACATACATACATACATGTATATATACATACATACATACATACATACATGTATATATACATACATACATACATACATACATGTATATATACATACATACATACATACATACATGTATATATACATACATACATACATACATACATGTATATATACATACATACATACATACATACATGTATATATACATACATACATACATACATACATGTATATATACATACATACATACATACATACATGTATATATACATACATACATACATACATACATGTATATATACATACATACATACATACATACATGTATATATACATACATACATACATACATACATGTATATATACATACATACATACATACATACATGTATATATACATACATACATACATACATACATGTATATATACATACATACATACATACATACATGTATATATACATACATACATACATACATACATGTATATATACATACATACATACATACATACATGTATATATACATACATACATACATACATACATGTATATATACATACATACATACATACATACATGTATATATACATACATACATACATACATACATGTATATATACATACATACATACATACATACATGTATATATACATACATACATACATACATACATGTATATATACATACATACATACATACATACATGTATATATACATACATACATACATACATACATGTATATATACATACATACATACATACATACATGTATATATACATACATACATACATACATACATGTATATATACATACATACATACATACATACATGTATATATACATACATACATACATACATACATGTATATATACATACATACATACATACATACATGTATATATACATACATACATACATACATACATGTATATATACATACATACATACATACATACATGTATATATACATACATACATACATACATACATGTATATATACATACATACATACATACATACATGTATATATACATACATACATACATACATACATGTATATATACATACATACATACATACATACATGTATATATACATACATACATACATACATACATGTATATATACATACATACATACATACATACATGTATATATACATACATACATACATACATACATGTATATATACATACATACATACATACATACATGTATATATACATACATACATACATACATACATGTATATATACATACATACATACATACATACATGTATATATACATACATACATACATACATACATGTATATATACATACATACATACATACATACATGTATATATACATACATACATACATACATACATGTATATATACATACATACATACATACATACATGTATATATACATACATACATACATACATACATGTATATATACATACATACATACATACATACATGTATATATACATACATACATACATACATACATGTATATATACATACATACATACATACATACATGTATATATACATACATACATACATACATACATGTATATATACATACATACATACATACATACATGTATATATACATACATACATACATACATACATGTATATATACATACATACATACATACATACATGTATATATACATACATACATACATACATACATGTATATATACATACATACATACATACATACATGTATATATACATACATACATACATACATACATGTATATATACATACATACATACATACATACATGTATATATACATACATACATACATACATACATGTATATATACATACATACATACATACATACATGTATATATACATACATACATACATACATACATGTATATATACATACATACATACATACATACATGTATATATACATACATACATACATACATACATGTATATATACATACATACATACATACATACATGTATATATACATACATACATACATACATACATGTATATATACATACATACATACATACATACATGTATATATACATACATACATACATACATACATGTATATATACATACATACATACATACATACATGTATATATACATACATACATACATACATACATGTATATATACATACATACATACATACATGTATGTATATATATATATATATATATATATATATATGTATATATATACACACACACACATATACAAGGTAACATTTTGCAAGCAGTTTGAAAGAGATTTTAATAGTATCAGTAGGTAACCTTAAGGGATCAGTCACTTTAGACTTCCAGTCACAGTGCATACAACATGTAACAGTTTATAATCCATATCTGTGAAACACAAAGAAAGACACTAGAAAGTGCACTTGTAGCACCCAGATGTATTTTTCCCTATAAGTTAAATGTATTCATTTTCTCCACTTCATTACGTGGAACAATAATCTCTATTTATTCTCCCGGAACAGTAAAACTTCAGGATATGCTAAATAAAATGTGTTTGTACCAGAAAGAAAATCCAAGACTTTACTGTCCCACAAAACTGACCTAATTCTGAATTCTCAATTTAGTGTTTTCTTTGCTGCCTGGATAACCAAACAACCTGCCTTCCATCTGCACACATATACCCATTATTTGCAGAGTAGTAGAAAACATTCTGTTGAATTTCATTAAAAAGGGGCTTCAAAAGAAAGGCCAATGTTTTATGACTGCAAAATCACCATAGTGACTAGCATTGACAAAATAAAGTCAATAGAAAAGGCAGATATCTAAAGACTGGTGCAAGAAAATAATTATCAGTACTTTGAGGAGATTTGCATGTGCTTGCATATACATATGAGGGGAACACATTCAATCATTTGTCCTAAATCCAGGGATCAGGCTGATCTTTGCAGAACTTCAGTCTTTTAATGCATAAAGGCTCTGCGAATTCAGGAAACCAATAAAAGGGGCTTAAGCAAATATTGCGATTTGGAAGAATTGTGTAAAAACAGCAGCGGTACAGTACAAAGGTCAGCATAGTTCCAGAAGCAAATATACTTTTAAGACAAGTTTTTTTCAACACTATTTACTTTCTCAAAGAAGAAACAGGTAATGATTACTTTACATGTTAGTGTGTCTTTTACACAGATCCTCCAGCTGATACAGCTTCACAATCTATTTGCTTTTCAAAGATTATTCCCAGTAAGCTCCTGCCAGAGTAATTTCACTGCAGGGTTTTTTGGTAACTGAGAACAATTCTCAGGCATCCGCAATGTACATATAGAATTGGTGTCCAGAAAACTCATCAAGTCCTAACATATTCTAAGTAGAAATGTAAGAACTGCTAAGAGTTTATCATGTTATAAAGCTAATGGACAATGGACAGACAAAAAGGCATATAGTTAAATTACAGTATCCTTTTGTTTCAAGCCATCAAATTTCTAACAAATGCATTATATGTTAGACTTATAAGAAGTCCTTTACTCAGACACTGTCGGGTTATTCCAGACCAACATCAATCCTTGCTACACCATACAGGTAGGTGTCCTAAGGCTACATTCTTTCAAAGGATATTTATTGCAAGAGATACTCTTTCTTGTCAAGTTATCCCCCCCAGAGGCTAACGGATGTAAAGTATTTCACAAACTGATTTATTGCTACAGTAAAAACATAGAAAGAAGTCTTATCACACATGATACAGAGGGGAAATATTTTTTTCTAAAATTCAATAAAGCAAACAAAGCAGTCAAAGCTGGAAAAACCACAATTATGGTTCCCTATACAAGAATTTCAGCCAGGTGAAACATATTCAGTAACACCAAAAAACAACCTAGCCTTGCTTTGTACAATACCATGAGAATTTCCAAACTCTTATTTATGCTAATCCTGTCCTCCTATTTTACTGACTGCACATGGTCCCACCTGAAAAATTTACAGGAGTCCCTAATATAGTACGGTATACAGTAAACACATACAGCAGGCAGGTACTAAAATGACATTGTACATTTCCAAAACATTTCAGCCAGAAAGTTGACCTTTTTGATTTAAGTCTGAATATTGAGAGGGAGGGGGAGACAAAGCAGGCTCCTCACACAAGTCTTATAACAAAGGTGTTCAGTCACCTATTCTGGACTCGCTCTCTGAGTCTTTCCCCTCCTGCACAAATACACAAGTATGTTATAATCTTTCTAATAAAAGTCAGGTATCAGGGGTATGAGATGATCTGATTTCCTCTGCTACCCAAGCCCAGATTCCACCTATATAGCCAGCACTGTCCATCTACACATCCACACATAAATACATCCATACATGCACATCTGCTTTTGACTGTACAGCTTGAGTAGCCATACATCTGCAGCTGACTGTACATCCACCTGAACAGGCACACACATCTTCCTCTGACAGTACATAAACCTAGGCAGCCACACACACATGCATAAATACATTTATACACACATCTTCCTATGACTCTGTACATAAACCTGGGTACGAAAACATGCCTGATCTTTCCTCATCAGAAAAAAATGAGAATGTGCCCAATAAAAGCGCGCTGTTCCCGTTTATAGGAGCCGTGATTGAGACAAAGCTCTGCCCGGGCTTCATCTGTTGATGGTGACGAGGAATCCTGCTGCTCCTTGTCACACGCTAGCACTGACAAGAGAAGGTACTGGCCCCGAGCAGAAAGTTTCCCGGCAGCGGCAGCAGCAGCACAGCTGATGAGCGAGCGAGCTAGCCCGCCTGTGACTAGTGCTGACCGCTCGCACTTACCCTTTCAGCAGCTCCCTCATGGCTGGGAGAAGTAGCTCTCACCGGGGTGACGGGAAGACGAAGTTCCGGGCTGCCACTGGATAAGAGACCGCAGTGATACTAGCACTACGGGGCTAAGGAGAGCTAGAGGAGGTACGCCCGCAGGCTAGACAGGGCGGTGCTATCCACCATTGCTCCTCCTTACACCTATTCAACCTGCTGAGGAAGAAAAGGCTCCATTCACTTCACTTTTGTCGCTTGACTTCTCTGTTGTAGCCTCTATACACGCAAAGTGTGTTCAGAAAGAAGCTTCCCTATATTAGCTTTTTATTAATTTATTTCTACAAAGTTTTTACTTCAGATGATATGATCAATATTTACAACTGGTAATAAACTGTTAGCCACCAAAATTTGATAGGTAGTAAAACATAAGTTTGTGAAAGTAATTTAGTATTATTGTGAAATATGGGCATTCTGTGCACTTGAAATCTAGAGGGCTAGTTACTTTTTACTTGTTTATCACGGTTCAAGAACTACTATGAAGCATTGGCATTGCCTAACCCTATATCTTCAAATCTCCTATGTGTTTCAACTCTAGACTTAATAGAAAATTATGATACGTTAAGTTAACTTATGCAGCTTTGCACAATGTATTCCATACCCGAGCCTCTTAATGCAAGTATCTCTACAGTGTGTACATTACTACTTAAGTCCCAGGGCTCTATTTACGAAGCACTTTTTACTTAATTTTTATGCGATAAATCCTGCTTCATGTGAAAGTAAGTATTTACAAAGCATGAATTGTCACAGAAAACTGCAGTAGCCATGGCTATCCATTTAGCATCGCAGCATCCCGCTGGCCCATTCTAATAATAATACCATCAAGGGCTTGATTTAATTAGAATCGTGGCCCGCGAAAGAAGGGAAAATGTTTGCGGTGTGCATTTTCCTGTCTATTACGGTACCCAATTTTTATACGCATCTCTATGAGGCCTGTATAAAAATAGAACATTTTTTTTGCACAATTAGCATCGAACCGCAAAATTAGTAATGCTCATGTCCAGAAATGGTTATGTAAAGGAAATGTTGCCCAACTTTTTTTTCTAATGGATGACGATCCTTTAAGGTGTCACAAAACAAGACGTTTAAAAAATGTGTTTACTTTCAACTTAGCGTGTATCATACTGTAACTGCAGACCCAAGTCCACCTCATTCATTTTTCTAATTACATGTGTTAATATTTAGTAAAGTAGAATTTATCACCCATTAGAAAAAAGTGTTGGTAAAATCAATAAGAACTAGAACGTATTCTGAAGCATGTCAATATATATTTAAAGGAGCTAGTAATCATTAACTACACACTGAAGACTGTATTCACACTTAAGAAAGCTCTAAGAAAGGCTGCTGTGGCGCGCCTCTTTCCAATTCGTAAACTATGTGCAGTCTTTAAAGACCGCACATAGTCAATCTACGTACCTAAATGGCATGTAGATTGCGGAAATTACCTACCACGCACACAGAGTGGAAAATTTGAAAAAGGGTTATGGAAACAAATAAAATAATAGCAATAAATGGAGATTTATAGTTTTCTAATTAAATCAGTGCCCCATTTAATCTCAGTGTGTATGCATGGTGAGCAGGGAAAGGTAATGAAATGGTAAAGTGAAGGCTTGGCTAAGCCCTTACTGTACAAGGGAGAATTATGAGGGCCGCAGAGAATTTTAAGGGCTGTGCATACTTAGGTCTGGATCCAGTCCTATATGCCCATCTACTAATTTTTCATACCTTCCATAAGTGCTTGTGTCCTGTATGCCCACATAACCATCTATATAATCATGGCCAACTGGGCAAAGTGCAGTTGGCTATGAACTCTCGACTCTAGAGTTATTTGTACCACAATACAACAGTGCATGGCCAACTGCACTTTGCCCAACTGTGTTCCAACAACAATCACTACTGTAACTTGATCCCTCATTCCTTTGGTTATAATTAGTGGGTTTTTGCACATCAATGTGAATGAAAATGCAGTGAAAGCATGTGGAGCAATAAACAGGATTCTGAAAGAATAAAATGATAAGATATTATTTGTGTATTCAGGCTCTTCAGCCATATTTTCAACTTACTTATACTTATGTATAATAGTAGCTGATGAAAATACCTGACACTTTAATCACATTTGGTACAGTGCTGTTGCTAGAGGGAAATGAAAGACTAAGAGAAACCTTTCAGTCCCCAAAAATATAGCTATTTAAACATCAAAGAATTGTTCCAGATCATTCTAGAATAATCGTTAGTGTTAAGAATGTGCAGAAAAGAAAAACATGGACAAGGTAAATAGCACATTTCTCATGCTACGGTCTGTCCTTTTAGTGTTTTCTTCTGTTTTTCACACTCTGCTTTCATGAATTTTGACATTCTCTGCTTTAAGCCTGTCTGCTAGTCACTTTCACATCTCCACGAAATACCCAGGATTTTGCCGAGACCCGGGTTTTGTCGAAAATCCCGGGTATTTCATGGTGATGTGAAAGGGGTAAAACACACCACTAATTTTTCTATAAACTGCAGAGGAAAATAAACTTAGGCCTATCAAACTAACTGGTCTAAAATACATAGATATTTTTAAGTATATTTTTTTATCTTCTTCTATTCGCTACATCTTTAATTAAAACTGCATTCAGAATTCCGTGATTGCATGAAAACAAAATGCCTATGTGCAGATGCTAAAGCTGCTCACAAAAGCAATGACATCATCATTCCACCTAGTTGTTGAATGACAAACTCTCATAGAGACACGCATATTGTGATCAACCACTTTACCAGTCAAATTGATTCTGACAGGTATCTGATTGTTTCTGATCCACACAAAGTAAAACTTTGATGTGCTTTGGTATGGCCTTAAAAAGGAATAGGTCTGGTCACAAGAGAACATTTACTAGAACGCAACCAGGGGATTGAACAGCAACATGACATATATAAATAGGACGGGATTTATTGTGATCTGCTGACAAGTTCATTGTCCACATATGTCTCAGAGTTATCCTATGAGACCCTTTAACGCAATTCCAATGCTATTGGCCAAAATATGTAAACCTGTACAATGGGATTAGTTCACCAAGAGAAGAACATTCTAAAAGCTGCCAGTAAGTTTCATAGTTCTAATTTATTAGCACTTCAACAGTTTTCCATCCAGCAAGTTCCAGGTCATCTGCTAACGTCTAAAAAAAACCAACAGCCCCTGTTTTCAAATGACAGAGCTACACAGCGATAAGTATATGCCCACAGCACCCTTATATTGCTTTGTACAATAGGAACATGGTTATAACAGTATGGAAATATAATTGGGTAGAATAAAAGTTGACGTTATTCAATTTGGGTTGTGGCTATTTTGTTTCTTGCCATTTTTATCATAGGCATATTGTAAGATAGAAATGTACATTGTCAATTATTGTTCTTCCGTCACCTTTATTACAACATTTATTACTGGTATATTGTCTTCCTCAGTCAGTTTTACTATTCTGCAATTCCCATAAAATGTATCACTATGAGTAATGGATGGCAAGACTGTGAGATAGGTTTAGATCTTGCATTAGTGCCCAGGGCCCTTTTTGTGATACCATTGTTGGCTGTGTATCATTTTTGACACAGTGATACATCATGGTATGTTTACCTTTTCTATGGGACATCTTTATAGCTGACAAATCCTTGCAGTAAATGGTCGCACAAATGTGCACATGGGCAAAGGTTATCTTACTGTGGTTCAAACACATAGACTTTCCAATTTTCATTGTATATACATAAATACAGTAATTAATGCAACAACTTGTGCTAGCATACAGCATTGCTAAATTAGTTTCAGTATATAGGATGAGAACGTATTTATCGCTCGCAGTAATTTGCACATATGCTGTATGCATCTTAACAACCTTGAGGGTGAAAAAAAGGAAGTCAAAGCAATGACAGGACAGTAAGGATAAGGATTTTATTAGTAGACGTGATTGTGCCTCAAAGTGTTCTTATCAATTATCAAACAAATAACAGTCAGTATGATATGTATGAGCAGATAAAAGCCTGAGTGACAAAGTCTCAGCTAAGACATTTGCATATTTCAGGCTGCCGCACATTATCTTTATTTTCAATAAACTGAGGAATATTGGAGAGAATTATATCCTAGGGATAAGTTGACTTTACTCATAGTGTCCTGATTTCCCCTTAATAAAGCAAGGGAGTTTCAATGTTCCTTAAAATTATTTATTTATTAACATGTTTTTATAAAAACCCCATCAGATTACATAGCACTTAACAATATAACAATCATTATAATGAGACTGGATGGTAACAGACAGACTGGGTGGGTAAGAGGGCCCTGATACAAGCTTATACTCTATAGGATATTGGGATTGATACATAACGGAAAGTGCTATAAATCACACAATGGACCAGCCAGCTTGCATGGTAAAAGTACTCAGTTCTCTGTATGATCCAGTCACACAGCAGTGTTGGTAGCAGTACTGAGAGGTTTTTTGGTGAGTGAAAGTGAAAGTGAACAAATTTGTTTTTATTCATGAAAGGAAAGCCATATAATATAGTCGTTGTAAATAGTGTAGACAAATGTTAAGTAGGTTGAGGAATATGGTACGCTTGTCTGAAGAGGTGAGTTTTAAGGGAGCACTTAAAAGTTTGGTGAGTAGAGAATAGTCTTAGTGGGTGAGGAAGGTTATTCCAGAGAGATATTGCAGCCTGGGAAAAGTCCTGTAACCGGGAATTGAGGAGAGCTGTATGTCTTGTGAAGATCTGAGAGAGTGAACTTGTTGATGGCTTTATAGGTTTGCAAAAGGATCTTGCATTTGATTCTGTAAAATACAGGTAGCCAATGTAGAGACTGACAGAGTGAAGAAGCTCTTGAAGAGCGTATAGCAAAGAAAAGTAGTCTAGCTGCTGCATGTAATATAGACTGTAGGGGGGTAATTTTATAATGTGGTTGTCCAGTAAGGAGAGCATTACAATAAATAATGCGGGAGATGATTAGTGCATGAATGAGAGTTATTGTAGTGTCTTGTATGAGATATTTGCGTATTCTGGAAATGTTACATGTATATAACAGGATTTAGAAACAGATTGTATGTGGAGCACAAAAGAGAGTTCAAAGTCAAGGGTAACACCTAAGCATTGAGCTTTATGAATAGGGATTATTTCAGTGTTGTTGACAGAGATAAAGAGGACAGATATGTATCTTTTATTATCAGGTGGAAATATTATTGGTTCAGTTTTAGATAGATTAAGTTTGAGATGGCGGGAGGACATCCAAGAAGAAATGGCAGAGAGGTATTCAGTAACACAGGCCAACACAGTAGGTGAGAGATTAGGAGTTAAAGGTAGATCTGTATATCATCTGCATAGAGATGATACTGAAATCCAAATTACTTTATTAGCTGTCCAAGGGAAGTTGTATAAATAGGGAAGAACAATGGACCCAACACTGAGCTTGTGGTACTCCAACAGATGAAGAGCAGGGGATGTCGATCCAGAAAAGCGAACACTAAAAAAACGATTAAATAACCAGAATATGAACCAGGAAAAAGCTGTGTCCCAAATACCCAGGGATTGTAACATTTGTTTGGGAAGAGAGTGGTCAACAGTGTTAAAAGCAGCAGAAAGATCCAGTAGAATTAGAAGAGAGTAGTGTCCTTTAGATTTAGCAGTGATTAAGTCATTGACCACCTTGGTCAATGCAGTTTCTGTGAAGTGTTGGGAACGAAAGCCTGACTGAAGAGGATCCAGAAGATTGTGTGAGAGGAAGTGAGTGAGGCGAGTGTAGGCAAGTCATTCGAGCAACTTTGCAGGGCATGGAAGCTGGGAAATGGGCCAATAATTTGAGGGAGAGTTGTGGTCAGAGTTTTGTTTTATCAGAATTGGAGTGATTAGCACATGCTTGAATAAAGAAGGGAAGATACCAGTAGAGAGAGAGATTGCAGATTGTAGTTAAGGTATAATAGGCATATAACATAGATATTAATTGACCTGTGAAGGCAAAGGATCAAAAGGACAGGTAGCAGAGTGGGAAGAGCAATTAAGAGCAAATATTTCCTCTTCATTTGTAAGTTGGAATGAGGACATGATGCCTGAGTGTGGATGAAAGGGGCTGAGTAGTGTGTTAGCTGATGAGGAGGAAGAGGATGCCAATTCATGTCTGATTTTGTCAATCTTTTCCTTAAAGTACAATGAAAAATCTTTGGTACAGAGGGAAGTTGGTGGATTTTGCACAGGAGCGGTTAGTAGGGAGTTAAATGTACGAAAAAGGCATTTGGCTTTAGAAGCCTGAGTAAAAATGAAAGTTTGAAAGTAGGATTATTTGGCTGTCTCCAGAGCATTTCAATAAATGTGATAAATGTCGGTGTAAGTTAAAAAAAAGTCATTGGAAGAATGGGATATGCGTCAACAATGTTCTGCTTTGCGGGAGAGTCTTTTAAGATTGTGTGTGATGTTAGTGTGCTTGTTTTATCAGAATTGGAGTGATTAGCACATGCTTGAATAAAGAAGGGAAGATACCAGTAGAGAGAGATTGCAGATTGTAGTTAAGGTATAATAGGCATATAACATAGATATTAATTGACCTGTGAAGGCAAAGGATCAAAAGGACAGGTAGCAGAGTGGGAAGAGCAATTAAGAGCAAATATTTCCTCTTCATTTGTAAGTTGGAATGAGGACATGATGCCTGAGTGTGGATGAAAGGGGCTGAGTAGTGTGTTAGCTGATGAGGAGGAAGAGGATGCCAATTCATGTCTGATTTTGTCAATCTTTTCCTTAAAGTACAATGAAAAATCTTTGGTACAGAGGGAAGTTGGTGGATTTTACACAGGAGCGGTTAGTAGGGAGTTAAATGTACGAAAAAGGCATTTGGCTTTAGAAGCCTGAGTAAAAATGAAAGTTTGAAAGTAGGATTATTTGGCTGTCTCCAGAGCATTTCAATAAATGTGATAAATGTCGGTGTAAGTTAAAAAAAAGTCATTGGAAGAACGGGATATGCGTCAACAATGTTCTGCTTTGCGGGAGAGTCTTTTAAGATTGTGTGTGATGTTAGTGTGCCATGGCTGACACCAAAGTCGCTATGGTGCAAACCGGCTGGCTGGGGCGATTTGATCCAGCGCAGCTGCTAGGGTTTGGTTAAGGTGAGATACTGTCATATCAGGAGAGTAGAAGTTAGATATTGGAGACAGTAGTCGTGCGATCGATTGAGAAAGTTGGTTGATATTAATAGTGTTAAGATTTCTATGGGTAGGCGAAGGTTTAATAGAGTTATACAGCAAAGGAGTAAAACTAGTGGAGGACAGTTTGCAGGTGATAATGTGATGGTCTGAGAGTGAGTGAGGGGAGTTAGTAAGATCAGAAACTGAGCATAGTAGAGAATAACAGATCAATGCAATAGCCATCCTTATGAGTTGATGGATAACTCCATTGGAAGAGGCTTAGAGATGAGGTTAGAGAGAAAAGCTTTCATTTAGTACTTTAATTTACTTTAATTTGATTTTTAGGAGATCCTTATTAAAATATTGGTACCATATTGGCTATAAAAATAACATTGATAATTCAGTCATCCTATCACTTTAGTTCTGCAATATTAATTTTTACATTTTTAGCCTAAAACACTATTTAGGCTTATATATAATAACCTAAATTGATCGTGACAGTAAGTGGATATCAGTACTGACATGATACGGACTGTTTTGATACAAGTAACATTCCTGTGTGTAAATGTTTTGAAATTGGCACAAGGGTTGCTATATATATGATTTCCGTGGTTATGACCTATAGTAACCCTGGGGGTTAAACCATTGTGGAATGGCACCCTCACACCTGTGCACCTTTATTGTAATTAATATTTGAGACTAAATCCACCACATACCGTATATCCATTTAGGGGCTGATACAGTGCTCATATGTGCTTGTAAAAGTGGGACAGGCTGCGTTCAGAAATGTGCATAATGGTGCCTTTGTTTTGGAAGCAATTATATATATTCTGAATATTCATTAATAACTTTTGACTATTACAATGTAGGAGGGGGCTTATCTGTATCTTTACATCTGAAAAAAGTAACATTTTTGGGCTTAACTGCAGCTAAATATTGAGAATCCATACGACAACAGATCTATAAGCAAAGGAAAAATTTAATTTGCATTGCTGTACATGCTGCAGGTTAAAATAATATATATTATAGCCTTCAGTCACATAAAAGAAAACATAATTAGCACTCCTGGATCAATATATCTTCCATGCTACTTTTAATATATGGAGCTAGTGCTCACTTGAAGAATCAGCTTTCCTATAAAGACCAAAATGAGCCTAATGCAGGTTCCTTTACATGCTGATTTAACATGCATGGGATAGAAGTACCAATAATATCCATAGCAGATAGAAAATTTAGAAAGGAATCACACACCTGGGAAAAATACTCATTACAGCCTACCAGATATAGTATATGATAGATGTAAACACCTTGTCGATGCTATAAAAAAGCTGAGCCGTTTGTTGGGTCTCTTTTCATTCTGATTTATACAATAGGTCGTCTCTGATCTCTCTGTTGGAGAGGGTGAAGCTTTGCTACTAAATTACAAAAATGATCTCATTTGACAACTGATTTAAAGGACAAAAAAATTGTGGAAATAAGAAACTTGGAATGTAGCCCAGAAGAAAATGACATTGAAGGTATTTCAATTCAGAGTTTTTGTGTATGAAGCTGTAAACTTCTCCATATATAATTGATATACGTGGGGATTTTCATGCCATTATTTCACAACAGTTGTTTTGATACTAGTTTTCTATGGATTGTAGATTATGTTCTTTTACAACCAAAGGAATGGAGATTCTGCATCTGGAATAGGCTGTACCATGGTGACAATGGACCTGATTCAGAATTACGTACGCACGTAACTTAAGCATAGTAAGTTACATGATTTTCAACTGGGCATGTGCAGTAACCACGGATCTTGCTAACGCAAATTGCGTACTTAAAATTCCGTTCTCATTATTAGTTTAACACAAATGTCAATATATGTTAAATAAAATTTTAACAAATGTTTAATATACGGATCTTGGCAAATTGCGTACTTAAAATTCCGTTCTCATTATTAGTTTAACACAAATGTCAATATATGTTAAATAAAATTTTAACAAAACAAATGTATATGTAAAGTTAAACTTAGTAAACTAAAATAAAATAAATTTATTCACAAACATAAAAATGAGTATTATATATATATATGATATAGTATATCTGACACTACACAGCTAGACATTAAGTTAGTGGCTTACAGCAAGCATTTCATTTATCACACACTTTAGTCAGTATATTAAAACCAAAAATAAAATATACATTAATTAATTGGTCAAAACATAATGTAAGTTATGAAATTAGAAAATATTTAAATAATAATAATTACACATTAACATGTACAGTTTTAAAGTTTCTACAAATATTTCATGTAGTGTTCACAATCATTTAGTTACTTGATTAAATAGCAATAATAGACAGCTCAGCATCATGTGCAAATTACATACTCAGCATAGGTACACAATGTCCATACCAAACTTATGCACAGACAATGTCCGCGCTTAAAATGTGCACGGACGTAATTTAATAGTGGGAGGTCCTATTATTTTCCGTGCACGTACTTATTTCATACGTAATTCTGAATCAGGCCCAATGATATTAATCAAAATCATAAGGTGTCAAAGGATACTAAAACTAATTAATAAAAGAGATCAAAAATATTTTACAGATTCCAATCCTCATTCATTTTTTTATTAGTTTATGTGTTCTTTGACACCGGCACTTACTATATCAAAACACTGTTAGTCTAATAACATATATTAATATCTATAGTTTAATTCAGGATAACATATTACCTATAGTTCTTCAAGTGTTTATTCGGCCCGTGTACCTGCTGCTGATACTGTGACCAGAGACCTCACCTTCTTTTTATAACACAGGAGACCCCCCACCAAGTGAAGAGTCATAAAGATCGGTCACGTAGTACAAACCCACGATTTAGTTTCTTTTTTAGCTTGTTGTGGTTTAACAGACTCTGCAACGAAAACATTTTTTGTTAAATGTGTGAGTTTTGTATAGTAGTTACACCATTCATCTCCGAAATACACGCAACGCCAAAACCATCATTTCCTATAATGTCATAAAGGAAAAATAGTTTTTTAAAAATGGATCAAAAAATTCAATAAGTTCAATATATCATTAAAACTACTGAGGAGGAAAGGGATCTATTGTCCAGATTTACTTAACTGCGGGAATGGAAAAGTGGAGATGTTGCCCATAGCAACCAATCAGATTCTATCTGACATTCTCCAGTATGTAATAGGAAAGTGAGAGCTAGACTCTGGTTGCTATGGGCAACAACTCCACTTTTCCAAACCTGCAGCTTAGTAAATCTGGCCCTAGGAGTCATTATTTCATGTGCCTTAAAGGTAGCCAAGCAATGTAGCAAAGCGATGACAGAACCTCTATGGGCCGCGAGATAAAATATGTGCTGTTCCAGGGGTGTGGTCTGATTTGCGACAGACCATCTCGAGGCAGTTTAATGGCGAGTCACCCGTGGTGTGACTCCCAGAGCCAGGAAGATTTCTTTGCCAACGGGTAAATCCTCAGCCCCTCCAACATGACCCATTCCATTAGGTACAATTTTATCCGCTCCTGAGCTTCCAACTGTCACTCACCTGGTTTAAATAAATTAACTGATATTTAAAAAACGATTTGCCTCTTCAACAAAGGTGGTTACCATAGCAACTGACAGTTGGA
>WWET01000017.1:484732-502392 GCA_011038615.1 Limnodynastes dumerilii
ACATAAATATACAGCTCACTGCTAAAGAGATGTGCTAAATCAAAAATGTTAATTAAAATTAAAGTCCACACACTGATCACCAAATTGATCTTCACAAATATTGCACACACTAGATTCCTTTCTTCAAACAGAACCACGTCTTCCCCAAATAATTTCTGGTTCTCAATCCCAGATGCAGTAAATCTATGAAGATATAAGAGTCAGGAGCTCTCCATAGTGTATTAAGCGATTTTATTCAGCCCCTAAGGCCAACATATAAAACGTACCAACTACAAGTAGTTAAAAAGCATGTAGGAACAGTAGACCTGATTCACACTTAAAATAAAAACTTAAAGTCACTCCTGGGCAAAACCATGTTGATTGCAGGGGGAAGTAATTTAATTGTATTCTTTGCATGCAGCGATATATCTTTGAATTGCTTACTGCACACAGATACTGACCAGCTTTACTGTCACTGTTATTTAGACTTGGGCTGGGAAATATCACCTCTCAACACTAGTACTGTTTGCAACAGATGAAATATGACTCCCCTGCAATCAACATGGTTTAGCCCAGGTGTGACTTTAAGTTCTTATTTTAAGAAGATTCTTAAGTGTGAATTAGGTCCTGTATCTCCACCATAGAACAAAGATGTTACATCACCGTCACAGGCCCTCCTGTGCACAAGTCTACACACCACACGTGTCGGAAGCAACCTCCAGCTGTATTTACGAACCCACGCTGCTCAGAAACCTCCAGAACGCTGCATCTTTGTTCTATGGTGGAGATACTGTTCCTACATGCTATATATACACTTCCAAAATAAATATATATATATTGCCTCTTTAATGTTTGGGGTGAGGGATATTGGGGTGGAAGGATGCATCCATGAATTTGGTATAAGGAAGGGAACTGAATGATTGGTGTAAGGGTTATTGTCTTTGGCCTGGATTCACAACAACAAGTTTTTATACTCGCATGCGTAGTAACTTTTTTACGTTATCTATGTATCGTTTCGTTGTGTAGATTGCGTACATGTGGTCTTTAAAGAGTTACTACACGTGCGTAGTATCTCGGCACGGATATCTAGGCACGCAAGTATAAAAATTAGTTGTTGTGAATCTGGTCCTTTGTGAGTAATGGAAGGTTGTAATTCTGGATTTATTTTATATTTCTTAAAATACAGATACACCATTCAAATTTATTTGGATACATAACATATTTACTGTAATTTATTTTATTTCTGAAATATTTTGTAAAAACTTTAAAATAACTTCAAAAACTGTTAGTTGAGCTAGAAAATGTTGTCTCGCAACTCAGTTCTGTATGCACATTTTGACTTTGACTCCTCCTGTAATCCAACATTGTGCCACCAAGGTGAAACCATTTCTACTTTAATGTTTTCAGAGGCGGAACTAGCGAGCTGTGGGCCCACGTGCAAAAAATGTGCTTTGGCCCTGATGATATCCCAGGTAATCTGATGGGGAGCTTCGGCAGAGCAGTGATGACAGCTGTGGGCCCTTGTATCAGCATGGTCTCCTGTGCTGTTGCAGTTGTTGCACCAATGGTAGTTCTGCCCCTGATGGTTGTAACTGCCAACTGTAGATCAACCCCAGAAAGTCTGTTTACCTTGGCAGAGCCATCATGGCTTTTATGAGAAAGCACACACCGAATGGAAACTACACAACCAGTAACCATTCTTCAGCACTTGTGTCAAGGAATGCGCTGTGTTCCGTTAAAATAATTAATCTGAACACTTGGAGGAGGGAGGGTAATCCAGTGTTCACTTTTGTCTGTATGCCATGTTGGAAATAAACAATTGCTTCCCCTCCTACCTTCACCCTGTGGGAGATTAAAAATGACTAGCAATATTTTATCTCCCTTCTGCAGCTGACTATTTCCCTGCACTGCCCCTTTATTCTTTAATATAACCGTAACTACAGCATTTGTGTACCTTTGTTAGACTGACTTCCTAAATCATTAGCTTCTTCTATCTCGCTCTTCATCTTTCAAAAAACAGACATAGAAAATGGTAATATCCTATCAACCTCGAAGTACCAGCTGTGTTATACTGTATAAAGACGGCTTCTTTTTCCTTGTAGTCTAGTGCAAAAACAATAAAAGTCTTTCGAAACTATGGCTTATGAAATGGTGATATTTGTAACCATGTAAAATACAAAGTTATTTTTATTTCCTTGTCAGAATTAGCAACACTAAAAAAAACATTGGACCGTAAGGTCAATGTTTACCTAATAAACATCAACACCAGACTTTTTTTCTATTTATTAATTGCAGTATCTGCTATAACTGCACAGCATATGCTACTTAACATTGTTTAATGCAAGCTGTTTCCCTTGAAGAAAGAAATTGTAGAAGAAAATGACATACTAATGAATACATTATTTTGGCACAGAAGTTATTATTATTATTATTATTGTTGTTGATTTCAAAGACACCACAAAGGGTTTACAACACTTAACAAGTAAAAGAAATGTCAAAAATTATAAACAAATTGAGACATGATAACACTAAACTGATTAAAGTGAGGACAAAATACAATTCTGAAACACAGACCAAGGTAGAGATGAGTCAGGGAGAAGGGTAGGACAGAAAAATTGAGGGCCCTGCTCATGAGAGCTTACAATCTATGTGGATGGGAGGGGGGGCAGACAAACAGGAGTCACAGAGTGGGGAAATAAGGAAAAGTAGGGTGATGTCATAAAACAGATAGGAGGGAGATGTAGGAAAGATGAGGGAGAGGTTGAGCCAATCAGAAAATATTTGCTTTTCATCACAGTATAAGGAAAGTTGTTCTGGCTGAAAATGAATTGAGAAAAAACTCAATAAGGTGTAAGCGCTAATACCTAGGAGAATCAATCGATATTAGTATATAGGTAAATATAAACAAATCAATGATTTAATAAGTGGGGGTCGCAGGCTACAAATGGTTTGTTATGGATCATCAGTATCACATTGCTGGGATTGTGCAGTATTATCTTCATTGGGGACATGCCACATTTTTGGGCTAGTATTCTCAGGCAAGATTCCTTCCCCTCATCCTTTTTAATCTGTATTTCTTATTTTATGTATTTTTTTCATATTTATTCCATCGTAATTGTGTGTGTAAAGAATTGTTATTATTTCATATTTTTCTCTGAATTTACTGGTTTTTCCTATACCACTCGTTTTTAATAGATTATAAGTGGAGGGTGTGACTAATCCAATTTATCTGAAAATGAATTGAAAAACTCTTGTGAAAGGTTTATATTTGGTCAACGCAGCTCAATTATTGCCTTAAATAAGTTGCACTGAAACCATTAATGCCACTGGGTGTCAAAATGGTGGTTGGATTTTGGATATCAGTATAGACTTATATACAAAATTCTGGTTCAACCTTGCTAAACAAGCTTCTCTGTATATATACGTATTCCAATATATTTCTTGATAGATCTTAAAATGCATTCAACAAAAAGAATAATATACATTCCATATTTTTACACTCTTTGGCCAGCAAACATGAAATATTCAAGCATTATATGTATATTTTTAAGAAACACACAGCAAACTCTATAAATTAATAAAACAGAACTACTTAATAATACACAAAATATACTACCAGCCTGTAAATATGACATGAAAACAAATAGAAATCTATTGACAAAGTTCGTATCTTTCATGCCACTTTGTGCCTTTGTAATTGTCTCCCTTGACATTGACTGTCAAGATCGCTTTAGCAGGGGAGGCTAGCAACATCTGCACAGGGGCTGATAGTCTTGAGTGAGAGGAGCATTTGCACGTATGACATGCCAAGTATGTGTAAATCAGCTGTAATGCTCTAAATAAGACTATTATGGGCTTATGAAGAATACTCCCCAAGGGGAGCTTGCTACCTGTTTAGTGGCAATATAGCTTGTAAATTTGTCAGTGTGTGTTAAAGTTTCATGATAGCTTAATTCAAACGATACAAAAATGTCTCCAATCCAATAACGGATAGTTATTCTTCTCTGTGCTTTTTATCTTGCGCTTAGAAAAAAACGAAAAACTTTTATTTGTGTTGTACTGACGTATCAAAAGAGAGAAGACAATACAATAGCATTGTTTAGATTTACATTCAAGTAATTTTTTTTTTACTGATCTTGTACACATCCCTGAGCATAATGACTAGAAATAATAACTACCATTAACGACCAAAGAAGTGGAACCAGAGTTTTTGTACAGCATGGGGCTGATCCATAGCTGCACTTAGAACGTCCAAGTGTAGACCTGAGCCGTACCATGCTAAACTGCAAGGGGAGGCACATTTATATTGTGACAGCTGAATTAGGATAGATCAACTCTATATTATAGATTAAACATAAAGCTGTGCAGTATATATAAAAAAAATAAAGAGTATCTATCACTCAAACAGCAACAAGATAAACTGTAAGGTAAGGGGGTCTGCCTCCCCTATATATACACTGAAAAGTTAAATAATGTATACATGTATACAATAAATCTAGTTCTATACTAATAGGGAGCCTTTCAATCCATACCGTGCAATTAGAAAAGATGGCAGGCAGATATACAAAATGAACTCCACTATAAGTACTTGAATACAATCCTTGTGCTTTGTTTTCTCCATTGATGTGTTAGAGAAATATTTGCGCTCTCCTCTGATGCGTTCTGTGCCAATCGTGGCTCTTTCGCAAAGTGCGTATTGTTTATCTCCTCCTCCTTCTTAAATATCGCCTGCTCATCTGCTGCATAGATTTAATTAGCTACTTCATTTTAATTAGCTCATATGCTGCATACATTTTATTAGCTATTAACTCTTAGTTAATAGCTGATTAAATGTATGCAGCAGATGAGCAGGCGGTATTTAAGAAGGAGGAGATCAACAATACGCTCACCACTTTGAGAAAGAGTCCTGATTGGCTTAAAATGTGTCAGAGAAGAACACAGGCATCACCACTGCGAGCCCCCCCTGACACTAGATGGTCTTCTACTCTCACTTTAGAAACATCTAATAGCATGGGCTCCAAAGAGGACGTTAACTTTAGCATAATTTACATTTGGTATGAACGTAGGCTAATCTGTTTTTTGGTGATGTCTTTTAAAATGTGTTATTAGTGTGGCGTTTTGTATGAATAAAATTGATAAAACGTAATGCACTAGAAGTTTCTTTTCTTGTCTGTGTTTTTATCTGACACCTCATTGGAGGAAACTGCCTGCCATCTTTTCTAATTGCAGGGTATGGATTGAAAGGCTCCCTATTAGCTTTATTGACATATTTTTTTTTTATTAATATAGCACTAGATTTATTGTATACATTATTTTACTTATTATAAAGCTGTGCAGTGTGTGAGTATGTGCAAAAGTAAAGTATTTTTTTAGCACCCCCCACACTGCAAAATGGTTTAGCCGAGCTGTACACTTGCACCTGTTTTGCTCTTACCCCTAAACGCTGTATCAACCCCCATAAGCGCAATGCTTACTTCTGGAACTAAAGCAGGTAGTACTGCTACTAAGTACACTTTTGAAACATGCAAAAGTATATGTATAGGCAGATAGCCTATACTAGTTTGCATGTTTCCAAGTATCTTTTCATTAATTGTAATAATTCATTTAAATTGGGTTAATGTATGAACTGTCTAATCATAAGTGTTTTAAAATAATGAAAATCAATTATATATTTTTTAAAGAATCAATACTTGTACATGCATTGAGTTTTAATTTGAATCTTAAATTAGACAGTTTAATACAGTGTTTCTTAACCTTGTTACTGAACCCTGCAAGTTTCATACGTGCATTCACTGAACCCTTCATAGCTGGAAAAATAAAATGTTTTTGTTTTTCAAATTTAAAACATAGAGATATATATTTTATTAGTGCATAAAATGAAGCAGGGATTGGAATATTAAAAAGTAAATCACAAATGACGTACAATCACGGCAGTCACAAGTCGACTACTGAGCGCATCAAGTTCCCTGCAGTACGAAATCAAGGCCAAGCGAGCAGCCAATGATGGCCATGCTGAGCGTAACGTTACAGATCACGTCACAAATCATACGAGTGTGGTGAACGGCAGGCTTGTCAGGTCGTGCCATGTATGGCATTTTTTGCCGTAAATGACGCAACAAATTTTAGATTTGCCATAAATATTCGTCAATAGTGTTCAGTTTCTTATTGTGAAACAGCGAAAATGCCATAAAAGTATTGTGTGAATGCCAAAAGTATATTAATGCACCTGGCAACCCTGGCGAACAGAATGGACACACACCTCTGCCGAACCCTTGAGACTGACTCACCGAACCCCTGGGGTTTGATCGAAGAACCACTGGTTTAATAAATGGGAGTTGTGTAGGGCTGTGTTTTAACAGTAAATACAAGCTTATATTTATTAAAAATCTCCTCTGTCAGTCACTTACACCAGTCCTGAGCTGGTGCAGGCTTTCAGGAGGAAGCTTAGAAAACGTGGCTGTTGCCACAGCTACACTAAGATATACACTTTCTCATTTTATTATAGTGGAACACCCCATTCCATTAGTGCAGAGAACGCGAAAGCAAACATATGCCAATTGCTTCAACTCAGCCCTGTGATGTCAATGCAACTTTTAACAGAACAGGAAAACAAAGAGTATGACTGTTATTTAGGTCTCCAAGGTTGCAGAACAAGTAGCATAAAACTTATCTTGTAGTAATCTGATAGATTAATTATTAAAAAATGAATCTACATCTCTTTTTTATTAGCTATATTAATACATTTTCCAGTTCTATAACATTACACAATACATAATATTACTGATGATAAATCATATTTTTTTTATGCTGCATCAAATAAAATAGAAACAATTCTAAAATACAGTTACTGCTCCCAGCTTTGTGTTTTCAGGAGAGTACTTTATCATTTCTGCTAGGCAGTTGTCTAATACAGTCTCCTAGGACTCACTCAACTCCCATAGATGAATAATTACTTTTCTCTGTCTCACTGATAATTCAGCAGTGTTCACCGCTACTGAAATGGAGCAGGTTTTGGATGGGAGTTTTCTAGCCTGCTGGTTTTATTTCACTGTCATAGTGTACAGAATTGTACAGCTTCTATGCACATTGTTGAGAGACTGATCAGTTTACAGGAGTTAATTGAGGAGTCCTGTTTAGTCAAAACTGGGATTGCTTAACTCATTCATTACTTGAGAGGACACCACACTTAGTTAAGCCTCCGCCTCTGGACACAAAAATGATTACTTAAAAGAAAAAAATACATATTTTTCACTGCTAAAAAATGTAGCTGACTATTCACCAGACTAGTTCAAGCTAAATATGTGGAGTTATGATGTTAGTGAAATAATGCAGTTGAAGGGTGGATTCTACATAGACTGCCATGATGGGTCCTGCTAGCTGGACTAAAACATGCCAACCCTCTCCTGATCATTAGCTGAGATTACTTCTAGAAAAAGTATTTGTATCTTATAAAATAGGTAGAGTTAAGTTTGGGTGGAGTTTATAGTGACATTCGCAAGGACAACTGCAGCAATTGGTAGATGAATAGATCCCATAGTTTGAGAGCATCATCATTTGTTTTTTGGCTCTGTCTGTCTGTCTGTCTATCTGTCTGTCTGTCTGTCTGTCTGTCTATCTATCTCCTATCTATCTATCTATCTATCTATCTATCTATCTATCTATCTATCTATCTATCTCTGTCTATATCATATAAGAAAAAAGAGGAAGCAGAAGTAGAATAGATTACCATACAAAGAATAGAAGAGTAGTATTTGATTTTGTTTTGCAGTGCAAGACCTGGTCGTTGGCTGAAACTTAACTGTTAATATACACATGCAAATTTTCCATATATACTGTTTATATTCCATATATATTTACAGAAGTGCACTCACTGGTTGTTTGTTTCTAAATACTAGTGAGATCCATTACCTTATAGCTGTTGCAGGTTTTGTTGTGTGATTTTTATTATAACAGTATGGCAACTTGTATGGCAACAACAGTATGGCAACTTGCCAATACTGTTCCGGGACCGATGCAAATTACTGCGTTCTCTCAGGAGTGTGGTTTCTGAATATCTGAAGTAACATTGAACTTAGCAGCGACATCAAAGGATTCCTGATGTCAATGTTCAGTGTGGTGCACACAGGGACTTTAACACCTTGCCTGAACATAGCTGCTAATAATAATAAGCGCCAATGCCCTGGTAAAGCACAGCCACCTGTCAGAAGCTGTTGGTAGTGTCATTTGTTGTTAGTCTGCATGGAGTGGATTGTGTACCGATTGGGTAGCACCAAAAGAGTAAAATTCCAATCAGGCTGCATGGAAAAGAGGGGTAAGCAAATGTGGATGTGGGTGCTAAGTTTTTTATGCCACAATGCTTTTATCTGTATTACCTTTAAGCATAGTTGCCAACTCTCCCTGAATATCAGGGAGACTCCCTGAAGATTGGGTGATCTCCCTGACTCCCTGAAGTGTTTGGTAATCTCCCTGATTCTAATTTTATCCATTGAGGTCTATGGAGATGACCAATTTCATGGGGCCAAGATGTAATGATAGAATCTTGTTAATCAGCTGCAGCGTCACTTTTAGCTTTTCTATAAAGATAGTAATGAAAGTATTCACTGACAATTTAATAATCAATAAATACTGACATTTTTATTGTAAAATAGTTTATACTGCCATTTTTATTGTAAAATAGTTTTCCTGGCAGTGCTAGATACACCTATGGGTGGAGCTATTCACAGGACACACCTCTTTGGCGCTAAAGGACACACCCCTTTGGTGCACCACCTTTATAGTGCTCTCACAATCTCCCTGATATTCATTTGCAAAAGTAGGCAACCATGCCTTTAAGGTCCTGTCCCTGAGAAATTAACCAAGTTTTTTATCTTATGAGCCTTACTTTATTTCATTGTTTGCCAAACAGAGATGTGGTAAACATGTGTTTTGTGTGTTTGCAGTGATTAACATTTCCCAGAGTTTATGTAAAAGCTCATGATATTTACAGAGTATCATTTTGCTGTATATTTTGATGCTTTTTGAAAAATAAGATGCAGCATTGTACAAAAAGGGGATCATGACACAGACATAGAACATAGAACGGTTATATAAACTATGGGCCTGATTCAGAATTAAGCAGAAAATAAGAACACAAGGATTCACAAAACTACGCACCTAAGTGACCAGGGCACACCCTTATAACACTCCACTAATTTTTATGCCACCATAGGCCTACCTTAACTTTCCATGCTTATGTTTCTGCAGAGTTTGCTAAAGTATGAATAGAAATGCCTCCCTCCATCCACTTTGCATATCCTCATTCTTACGGAGTGCTGACACGGATGTCAGTAGGTACGGAGATCAGTTCAGTGAGTAATGAGTAGTTATGTATAACATCTGCTGTGCGCATGTGCAGATAGCAAAAAAAACACTAACATGCGCACTGCGTATTTTTAGAAACATTATTAAGTCTGAATACGGCCCTATGACTTGAAACATAATGTAAAGTCTCAGTAAACTTATGCTACTTCTAAATCTTCCATTTTTGAATTGTTGTTGAAGACAGGTAGATCTTTACATATTTTTCTCTTTTACAATTTTGAAGAAAAAAACCCCATGGATAAACAGCACTCGTCCATTCACATTCTAATGAAACACCATTGATTTTAGTAGGTCGTAGAACCTTTGCTTCTGTGCTCAGCCATCATGAGGAGATGTTATTTGGAATTTTTTCAGCCATCTGTCATTACCCAATTCAATGCTAATTCATTTGGTATATATTACATAAAAGTATAGCTAAGCTAGTATCCATCTCTAATTCAATAAAAATGATCATTTGATAATAATGCACAGTGCTGGGCCACAGATGGAAAAGGTAATGGTGTTTGAACACTTGCGCTTTTTCATTATGCCAGCTATTTGCATGTTAATGTTGCAGATTATACAGTAGAAAGATCTGCCAGCAATGTGGGGATAGCAGGAACAGTCCATTGATCATATGATTTCCTCTATTATTAAATATAATGATTTCATTTACATTCAAGGTACAGAGCAGTATCGCTCATGCAGAGGTATGCAGACATTGTCTTATACAGGGAAAATAAGGAAGCAGTTCTACCAGTCTTCCCCTTATAACAAAGGTCTTCAAGTAGAACACATACATCTGATACCCCAGGAGATAAAACAAATTAAAGAGTATTCCTGTTATCAGATTCAGATTCAGTCCTTTAATAATGCTAATAGTAAAAAAAAAAAAAATAAAAAAAAATGACAGGGTTTAATAATGGTGTATTACATGTACCTATAACATTATGTGATCATTATGGGTTAAGCCTTAATATAGCTATGGAGTCATGTACCTGGCAGTTTTCTTAGTCTATTAATAGAGAACCTAAGAGGCGTAGGAAACAATAGATACATATGGTTGTGCATGATATATTACAGAACCTGGTGGAAAGCGTGTGAGAGAATGTGAGTGTGTTTGTAAGTGTGTGTGAGAGAAGGAGAGAGAGAGAGAGAGAGAGAGAGAGAGGGTGTGAGTGTGTGTGTGTGCACCCTGTAAGTCAGTTGCATTTTTCAGTACAAATCAATATTTGCCAGCTGTTTTTTTTGTGCAGTTGGTATTGAGAGCTTCAATGAGGAGAGAAGGGGGAAAGTGAAAACTTGAGAGATGAACTATGCTTTGGAAAAATCTTCAGTCAGCTGCTAGCAACCATGACACTCTATCACAATTTATATTTATTGTACTTGCTTTCCATAGGTCTGAGGAAGACTTTTCTATCTTGGAATAGATGTGTGCTCAGTATATCTGTTTAGTATTGTTATCGTGCTCATTGCTCAATCAGGACACTTCCTATTGGCAGACACCATAGAATTCAGAAAGAGAACAGCAATGACAAAATTCAGTTAGGTATAGTATTCCAAATGATTTTCAAGAGAAGGTTGTGCTTAGTGTAGTGACATTCTCGGCTAGTATATTCATTTCTCAGTGCTATTCTACCATTGTTTATAACTGTCACTGATTCCATGAATGGCAATAGTTTACATGTAGAGAATGCAGCAAAGTATCTCTCTAAATGGCACCTTAGAATACAAGGGAAACTATTTTTCCTAAATGATATTTAGTGTGACTAAACCTATTCTGCAAACCAGCAAGCAATCATTAAGTGTTGATAAGATCAGCATCAAATCGTGACCTAAACTTAATTCCTTGATTGCCCTGTTACTATGGTTGTACGAATCATGCATTGTCATTATTTGTAAAAGTATGTAGAGATAAATATAGAAAATGCAGTGCATAGAAATTCTTTAACAGTCATAATGGCTGAGGTTTTCTTACATCATTAACCTGTAATGCACGTTTGTCCTTTAACGTCCCTAAGGTGGACTTCTGCACAGAAATTATTACTTTTCGTTTTGATAAATGAGATTTCACACCAATTGTTTTTCGTTTTACATGCAATGCGAAGGGGGCAATTTTTCTTAAACTATATATGCTCAATGTAATTTATGATAAGATGTTTATGCTTAGCAAGGGAAATCAAAATGTCTGTTGTGTGTAAAAATATCTGTGTGCAGTTTGCAGATCAAACAAGAGCATAGCATAATACTGCATCTGCTGGTCACTATTTTTCATCCCGTTTTACTTTAAACAGTGCCAACACAGAAATGTAAATGTATCTAAGGTTCATGTGTATGAATGAAGCCACTCAATACTGATAAATAAAGCCACTTCTTTTTACTTCAATTCTAATAAGAACATTCTTATCTCTGTGCAGCTCTAAGAGTTAATAGACAGCAGTGGTACAACTCTCCCACGCAGTGTTTTCCTAAGCTGTATACGTACACTAGAGGGTGAATGCAGTATCATTAAAATCACTATGACAGGCAGTGAAATTATGGTCACAGCAGCCAGGCTGCACTTGATTGCACCATTTGGGAGCAAGCATTGCTGGAATTTGTATACTAGGCACAAGACATAGATTACTATGGGGTCAGTGGAATTTAGAAGGACATTGGGCTGGATCCAGACCTTGTTAAGTGCATGAACTTAGTTACTCAAGGGCTAAACCATGTTGATTTCAGGGGGAGCCAAGTTAATTGTATTCTTTGCATGCAGGGATATATCCTTAAATTGCTTACTGTACACAGATACTGACCAGCTTTACTATCACACTGTTATTTAGACTTGGGATAGGAAACATCACCTCTCAACTCTAATACTGTTTGCAACAGATGAAATATGACTCCCCTGCAATCAACATGGTTTAGCCCTTGAGTAACTAAGTTCATGCACTTAACAAGGTCTGGATCCAGCCCATTATCTCTATTTTAAAAAAACTAAAGGGATTACCAAATATGGTTTTCCTCACTTAAGTCTATGGTGTTTCCCTGTCCAAAACTATCATGGACTGGCTGCTTTTCCAGTGAAGGCTCCATCTGGAGTTGTCTGCTATCCATGTGTGGGTGGGAGTTCACCACTCATGCACAACTGAGATGAAGACTACTCTAGTCTGAAAAAGAAGCATAAAATGCAATAATCCTCTGCTACCCACAAAATAAGACACTTGCAGGCAGAGCTAATAGAGAAGCAATGTGGTTGTGTCTTTCCAAACAGGACACATCAATTTATAATGACTCGTGAAACCAAGTATCATGGTTTAGCAAAATATATGGAAGGTCGAGGAAGACTCAAAAATCAAGGGCACACCCAGGGGGAAGGGGGTTCTGATTGTCTTGAAACCCACTCTCACAACCTTAGGATGGATTTTATTTCAGAAAATTTAGTTTTTTTGCAAACATGTATTTCCTTCTCTGGCCACTAGAGGTTGCCCAACATCATTCTGCTTTCCAGTCTGTTCCCTTCCTCCTATTCTCATCGTTCCTCAATCCCAACCCAACCACCGCATAAGATAGTGACTAATCAAAGTAAAATGCAGCGTGCTCTGTCTCTGTATGTGTATCATCTTTACCAAGGTGCAGAGAAAGAGTCCCTTCAATTCTTATCTGTCACAAAGCATTTTTCCTGAATGTATGCTCTGTACTTTTTACTGACATGTCAATCAATATAAGAAGGACCTTAACTTTATCTTATTTATTTAAAACCTTTTTACATGCATTATTCTAATGTAATACTTCCCAGTTAAGGATGCAATATCCTAAAGGAGCATTATAACTTTATATGAAGTGTAATAAAAAGTATTTATTTAGTATTTTAGGACCTGGCTTCTTAAGTGCGGGAAAATAAGAAATGACCTACTATACATGCATAGTAGCTCATTTACACTATCTACATACCACTTTGGTACATAGATTGACTATGTATGGTCCTTACAGACTGCACGTAGAAGCTTAGACAGGAGGAGGCGTGCCATGGCAGCTTCGGGGAGGAGGTGGGTGAGGGGAGGGATAAAGATTAGCCAGAGAGAGTGAGGAGAGCAATTTTTAAGAAGGAACGGTAATGGTAAGATAAGGTAGCCCTATGGCACTCTTAAGTGCCATAAGGTACTCAAAAACTGGAGGCGGGTTCAGGGGCAGGACGAGTGAGTTAGGTGTGGATCTGTCCACACCTAACTCTATCTTAACTGTGAATTATCACCAGTCTCTAGCTTCAGAAAAGATCTAGCCATTTTGGAGTTGGAAGTTATATGGAAGAGGGGGGCAGTTTTATTTTTAATAGTATGGAAGGGTGGCAATAGTGGCATACATTGAAATGAAGGCACTATTATTTGGCATATGGTGCAATGTGTGGCTTATTTCATCGCAATGAGCCAGCACCTGTTAAGGGGTAAGAGGGGTAAGCTACCATGAGTATAGTTAATGTACTGTATATAGTGATAATAAACTTAGTGCTTAGACAAGAGCTAAAATGAAAGTACGTTTAGTGGAGGTACAAATGCTTTGCTCAGCAATGGTTAACTGTGGTGTCAAAAAACATATCTGCATAAAGTGTGTGTTGTTGGCTTAATAAAACAAAATAGAAAATACATAATAATAAACAGCAAATCATAATATTTAATAGTTTGTAAATACCAAATCATGTGTTATCATTTCCTGATTATGTTGGCATCTTTTTAAAACAATAATACTAAACTTGTAAGGCTTTATATTTGTCCTGCACATTTTTATTGTATGCTGTACATTTTGTGTTATTTATATATAGAATTCTAACCAGTAAAACACATGATCCTACATACTTGCATTTAAATTTGTTTAGAGCCTTTAGTTGGGCTTGAGGAATGCCCACTTGTCTTCATGTGTACTTGATAACAGGTAAACAGAAAGGTTATGACATCTGGCTAAAGCCCCTTGCAGTGTGAAAAGCTAACCTGCATTATTCCTTAATGAGACAGCAAGGGAAAAGATGGAGACCTGTAATCTTAAACGATATGAGACGCTTCAAGAAATCCAATAAGTCAATCCAAGCAACAAGTGAAAAAAGCAACCAGTCTGAATCTGTTGTGGAAAAAATGTTGGCAAGCTATACAGAATAATCCATATCTAGCACTTTGCTAGATTCCCAAAAATATGTTATTTCTAATCATACAGAAGATATATCTATGTCACACAACATTGTGCCTTTTGTTTTGTCTATTAAGAGGCAAATTTAGAAGGAGTTCCTTGTTGCTAAGCAGGGTGTTTAGTCATCAGTTAAGGACCTCATTTATTGTAGTGTCTACTGCAGCACTGTGTATTGAGCTGAATGAGGCTTGATCAGTTTTATTGGTTGCTTTTCAGTAATTATTTAAGGGTAATAGAGTACAGGGTGGACATTATAGTTGCATAAAAAGAGTATGTAATTTTGAAACATTAGCCTGCACATCTTTCACATATCATTACTCTCTGATTAAACCAATATAACTTACAGCAATATTACAGCAATATAAACATTACTCATGAATTACAAGGTTATTAATTGAAATTGTTTCTATTATATTAATACTATTTAGCTCTGTCAATCTCGAATTATACTCAATTACTGATATGTACACTATTGGTAGATAAAATGTAATACTGCACTTGCTTATTGTTTTATAATAATTTCTAAAGACAATAATACTTTTTATTTTTAAATACTACGTAATAGTCCATTCAATATAAAAGTGTACTTAGTCACTAATTATTATACAATATTGCTACATAAAATGTAATCTAGGACAGCTGGAATGAATAATCCATGGATCCAGCAATGAGCCAAGATGTGAATGCTATAACATTTTCCTCTAACATTTACCCTATTCCTCACCCTAACCCTCTATGTCCTTCAGTTTAACCCTAACCTTCCCCTTCTGTTAGCCTAACCTTACCCCATATCCCGCAGCCTAACTCTAACATTAGCCCTCCATGTCCATCAGCCTTACCCTGATCTTCCTATTCTATTAGCCTAACCTTTACCCTCCATCTATTGCAGCCTAACCCTAACCTTCTATGTCCAGCAGCCTAACCCTAACCTTGACACTGATATGAAATCATTTTGACACTGATACAGCCCCAGTTCAGCTGTTGTTGTATCAGTTTCGAAATAGGGCTTTTCTAACTGGCAACTATGTGTGTGTATGTGTGTGTTTGTGTGTGTATCAGTATATATCTATAGATATGTACCATATATATTTATATATATCCTTCTATTAAAATGTAAATGATCTTAAAAAATATAAAAAATACTAATTCTATGGACATTTATGGAAAACAAATGGATGCTAGCCTATATTCTGCTCCGATACAATCAGGTTACAAGTTACACTTGTGTATTGTGTACAAAATACAGACAGACCATGGCTGATTTACTGGAAACCAGCAGACAAATAATGTCAGGATCATACATGCCTTATAGATAAAGTGTTAAAGATAAAAATAATTACAGTGAATTGTGGGACCTTCCATGAAATGTTATTACTTAACTTCTACACAGCTGTCGTTCCACACCAACAATCTTGTGTCAAGCTTTAAAAAATCAGGTATAGAATAAGTGTCTGCACAATGCCCCTAATTTCCTTAATACGCTTTCTAGATAACATCAAACAAACCCTTGAAACCCTTTTATTTAATAAAAAGGAGGGCACTTGGAATGTTTTGCCAGGCATTATGAGATTATTTTCTACCGCTACAAACTGTGTTGGAATAATTAAAAAAACCATTGTAATTTACACAATTATTGGAACTCTAAATATAAGTGAAATCTTTATTATATAGGGATTATAGAACACCAACAGTAGTTTATTTTCTAATGGAGTAGGGGTTCAGCTGCTACAGTATCTGACAGCTGTAGGGGTCCTGTTAAGACCCTTTTTCAACAGCATCCTGGGCAGCTACCTCCTGTCCACTACTTAACTATGCCATCCACAGCCAAACGGAAGGCAAGATATTGAGGCTGTATCAGTAAGGGAGGTGAGTGAAGAGAAAAGCACAAGAAATGGACAACTCTTATTAAACCCAATGACTCTCCATCCTTGAGAATGATCATTGTTGTTTCCAGTGCTAGATGATCCTATTAGGCAGTGTTGGACTAAGGCCTTCTGATCTCTTTCATTATGATAGTCTATGTCTGGAAGATTCAGAACTGGACTGAAAGTGCGATGTGTGCGCATGCACAAACACAGAGTGCAGTCGTTTTCCACTCACTTGCGTAAGTCGGGATAATCTTTTAATATCACAAGACAAATGAATATTGATATTTGTTAAAGCAGTACTTACTAGCTACAGTCATGAGTTGTATTCTGTTGTTAATATACTCTAGATAATCATCAAAATCATGATCTTCAATAATGAGCATTACAGCAAACAAATAATACACAATCACATCTGCCACACACTGATGCTCAGTTTGTTTTTGTTAGCATGCGTGTGAGTGTCTAGCAAAGGCAGCTTTATTAAAATGACAATTAATGGGAAGACAACAAGGTTTGGCTTAATGGCCCTTTTCATAAAAAATATGCCACAGCAACTTCACTGCCACCATAACAGAGGAGCTCAGAATGAAATAAATGCAATTAAAGGGTTTGTCATTAGAACACACTAATAAGACTCCAAGCATATCTAGAGTGATGTACAGTAAATGTAATTAAAAGTAATTTGCATAAACTGCCAGAAATTCCCATGATGTTAATGTGCCATCCTGAAATATTTTCATTTGCCTGCATTTTTCACACTTTACCAACTTAATCAGTGTTATTCCTGTGACAGAGACCTACACATGATCAATAGCACCTACATCAGTGTTAGGGAATGGGAACCCCTGTGACTGCAAGGCTAAGCATTGTGCCACAATTTAAGGAGATATATGTTAGGGGATGCAAGGCAAGGAACCAGTGGTGTACAACATGGAAAACTGTACTGAACCATGAGTTTCCAAGAGAAAAAAGTTAAGGTTAGTATAAGTATAATGTATAAGTATAACTTACATAAGTTCACTTTAGGTGAACTTGTTGAGATCTTCAGAGAGGATGTCAAAATTAAAAGATATAGCTTAATTACACAAAAGTAATTATCTCAATGTAAATTGAAATCAGAAAGCCACAAAATACAAAATCAATAAGCCCCTGGGGATCAATGTATATATCTGAATAACATAATTATGCAGTTTTCCCATATTACTCCCTGTGGTGTAATGATTTAGAATTTACACTGAAACAGTAGCTAATTGATTTTGAATTTACATTCCGATTATTATTATTATTATTATTATTATTATAGTATAAATATTT
>WWET01000017.1:503827-517223 GCA_011038615.1 Limnodynastes dumerilii
ATATATATATAAAAAATGACAACCCATCCTTTATAAGTTCATGTCAAAATGTTTAATATTTTCAGTTTCTGGGTTTTTAATACAGCTCTGGCTGTCATTTATATAAAATGTAAAAATGTAATCTTTAAGCTGGATATATGGAATAGTGTTGAAACAAATAGAATTGATAAATGTTTTTAAAGGTCTGTGAATGTACGCATCCTTGCTGATTTATATATTACAATGTACAGACAAAACTTAGTCTGTTAGAACTACCAATTTATTTCTAGTCTAATAATTTAGGATATAACACTTTCCACACATGAATTTAGAGATACACATACACACACACTCACTATCTAATTTCCATGTTCATCACTTTTTGTGAACACCAAAGCTAGAATTCAACTTAGTTTTCAGGAACATGCTGTTTGCTAGCGCTACAATGAACAAATAACTGTCCTCTCTCTGATCATCTTAAGAGATAGCGTTCTAAGACAAATGGCTCATCAAATGGAATTGACTACACTGCAAACAGTTTGTATTTGCATTGTATACCTGGTTATAATCTTGATTTCTATGTATAAGTTTGATAACCTTACCTGTCCAATTGGATTTCTAAATCTTTCTTCCATAATCACATTTTTGTAGCAATTTTAAAAAGAAACCAGAGGGAGAATACATCTCTTTCTGATAATTGTTGAAGACTGTTGCCATGGCAAAGCTAATTTTAACATGGATGCCTCTGGACTTCACATGAACTCCCCCGTTTTTAATTTCTGCAAATGTCAGTTACAGACTGAAAACCCACTAATGACTGGCGAGGGCACAATGTTCCACTTTAATTAGAATAATAAGCAACGCTGATGCATAAAGTACAGGTTTGTGAATTACTGCGGAACCCATACTGTCAAACTTAATTACCACTGATGAGGGTTGAACTCAACAAGATTTCTTCCCCAAGAACCTTGCAGTATAAATAGTACAATTGAATCAGCACTGCATTTCAGACAACCTGTGTCATACAATTTTGCTTAACATGTTGTTGTTGACAAAATGAATAATTCATATGAAATAATATACAAATATGTCTAGAATATATATACTTTTTTGAGCATTCTTGTTCTATAAACTTATTGAAGTCAGTGGCAAATGCAGGATTTTGAAAGGGGGGTTTCCAATGTGTGTAATACATGCAGGGTATATAAGGGGTCTGGACAAGGCACACTACATAAAGTACATGTGGTGATATATTAGGCATCTAGTTATGGTACATACTATAATATATGTGGTGTAAAATATATGACTTTGGGAATGGCAATCCTGTTTCTTGATTATCTTTTACATCATGTATGTAAAGGTGAGAGTGTGTTCTCATGGGTGCCCATGTGGGACATAACTAGATCTTTACTAATGAGTAATTTATAATCAACAGAAAGTCCAGCAGATAAAAAAAAGTTTTGCTACATGTTTACCAGGAATGCATATACACCGGTATATGCCTGGGATATGCTTGGCAAAAGTGTTACTCCTTCTGAGCTTGTCACATTACAAAATGACTCCTTCTCTACATATTATTTTACCTAATATGATATACGCCACTGAATCTATCATTCCGTACTTGATGGTTGCTACAGCAACATTACAAACCCTGATCTCTGCTCCTATTTAGTAAGGACATGTCCTATGAACTGTTATGGAAAAAAAAATCATTTGTAAAACTCTTTGGTCTCTAACTATATATTTTAAACTAAAACACTTTTAATAGTTCTTACTTTAATGTGTAGCTATTTTCAACTCTTAACAACATTGTATAAATAACAATACACTAAAATGCAGCTACACATTAACTTTACCAAGACAAAACATAGATGTTTGTATGACTTCTATTTATAAACACTATGTAATGCTTCTATTTATACATGTGAAGTCAATGATAAAATATAAACATTATAGATGCAGAAACTTTGCAGTTTATAGGACAAAAACAGCATCCTCCTGTTGAGAAATAATAAGCACAGCATTTTCCTTAACAGCAAGACCAAAATATGTATTCAGCAACAACCGTATTCCAAACTCTTTTTAATTTTCTAACTACCAGCATAATATTTTTACTGCACAGTTTAACTGTATAATAAATCATGGTTAATTAGCACCATGCTGGAGATAAGTCTTTTCTGCTCTGAACAATGCACAGAGAATGTTGATGGATTTCTGCCCCCAACCCCCATCCACCCATATAGTCTTGCTTAAACTATGCATTCATATCACATTTACAGTTGCCAGCAAAAGCATCAGATAGTGCAAACAGTTTGGCTCATATTACAATTCCTACCACTGTGCAATGAATCCAGGTAGAAAATGGTATTCATTGAAGGGAATGGTGTGTGAATCTTCATAAAAATTGTATAACAACGATGGACAGTACTCATATTTATTTGAAAATATGAGTATTTGAGATTGTATGACAACCATAAGTTGCATGCCCTTCTATCAGACTCTACTACTTATCTTATTATACTTCTTATGCTATATCATACTTGCCAGCATTTTTTCTTTCTCTCTAGGAGACAGAGAACATAGGGCTTGATGTTGTTATTTGCATTATGAATGCCAACTATGGGCCAGATGTGGGAGGAAAGCCCTCTCACCCAGGAGCACTACCAAAATAGTATAAGTTATATTATCGGTACGGGCTTCTGCAGCTATTGTTATACTATTGAGATGTGGAGAGTGTAAGTTATATTATCGGTATGGGCTTCTGCAGCTATTGTTATACTATTGAGATGTGGGGAAGTATGAGTTTTATTATCGGTATGGGCTTCTGCAGCTATTGTTATACTATTGAGATGTGGGGAAATATGAGTTATATTATCGGTATGGGCTTCTGCAGCTATTGTTATACTATTGAGATGTGGAAAGTATAAGCTATATTATCGGTATGGGCTTCTGCAGCTATTGTTATAATATTGAGATGTGGAGAGTGTAAGTTATATTATCGGTATGGGCTTCTGCAGCTATTGTTATACTATTGAGATGTGGAGAGTGTAAGTTATATTATCGGTATGGGCTTCTGCAGCTATTGTTATACTATTGAGATGTGGAGAGTGTAAGTTATATTATCGGTATGGGCTTCTGCAGCTATTGTTATACTATTGAGATGTGGAGAGTGTAAGTTATATTATCGGTATGGGCTTCTGCAGCTATTGTTATACTATTGAGATGTGGAGAGTGTAAGTTATATTATCGGTATGGGCTTCTGCAGCTATTGTTATACTATTGAGATGTGGGAAAGTATAAGTTATATTATCGGTAGGGGCTTCTGCAGCTATTGTTATACTATTGAGATGTGGGAAAGTATAAGTTATATTATCGGTAGGGGCTTCTGCAGCTATTGTTATACTATTGAGATGTGGGAAAGTATAAGTTATATTATCGGTAGGGGCTTCTGCAGCTATTGTTATACTATTGAGATGTGGGAAAGTATAAGTTATATTATCGGTAGGGGCTTCTGCAGCTATTGTTATACTATTGAGATGTGGGAAAGTATAAGTTATATTATCGGTAGGGGCTTCTGCAGCTATTGTTATACTATTGAGATGTGGGAAAGTATAAGTTATATTATCGGTAGGGGCTTCTGCAGCTATTGTTATACTATTGAGATGTGGGAAAGTATAAGTTATATTATCGGTAGGGGCTTCTGCAGCTATTGTTATACTATTGAGATGTGGGAAAGTATAAGTTATATTATCGGTAGGGGCTTCTGCAGCTATTGTTATACTATTGAGATGTGGAAAGTATAAGCTATATTATCGGTATGGGCTTCTGCAGCTATTGTTATACTATTGAGATGTGGGGAAGTATAAGCTATATTATCGGTATGGGCTTCTGCAGCTATTGTTATACTATTGAGATGTGGGGAAGTATAAGCTATATTATCGGTATGGGCTTCTGCAGCTATTGTTATACTATTGAGATGTGGGGAAGTATAAGCTATATTATCGGTATGGGCTTCTGCAGCTATTGTTATACTATTGAGATGTGGGGAAGTATAAGCTATATTATCGGTATGGGCTTCTGCAGCTATTGTTATACTATTGAGATGTGGGGAAGTATAAGCTATATTATCGGTATGGGCTTCTGCAGCTATTGTTATACTATTGAGATGTGGGGAAGTATAAGCTATATTATCGGTATGGGCTTCTGCAGCTATTGTTATACTATTGAGATGTGGGGAAGTATAAGCTATATTATCGGTATGGGCTTCTGCAGCTATTGTTATACTATTGAGATGTGGGGAAGTATAAGCTATATTATCGGTATGGGCTTCTGCAGCTATTGTTATACTATTGAGATGTGGGGAAGTATAAGCTATATTATCGGTATGGGCTTCTGCAGCTATTGTTATACTATTGAGATGTGGGGAAGTATAAGCTATATTATCGGTATGGGCTTCTGCAGCTATTGTTATACTATTGAGATGTGGGGAAGTATAAGCTATATTATCGGTATGGGCTTCTGCAGCTATTGTTATACTATTGAGATGTGGGGAAGTATAAGCTATATTATCGGTATGGGCTTCTGCAGCTATTGTTATACTATTGAGATGTGGGGAAGTATAAGCTATATTATCGGTATGGGCTTCTGCAGCTATTGTTATACTATTGAGATGTGGGGAAGTATAAGCTATATTATCGGTATGGGCTTCTGCAGCTATTGTTATACTATTGAGATGTGGGGAAGTATAAGCTATATTATCGGTATGGGCTTCTGCAGCTATTGTTATACTATTGAGATGTGGGGAAGTATAAGCTATATTATCGGTATGGGCTTCTGCAGCTATTGTTATACTATTGAGATGTGGGGAAGTATAAGCTATATTATCGGTATGGGCTTCTGCAGCTATTGTTATACTATTGAGATGTGGGGAAGTATAAGCTATATTATCGGTATGGGCTTCTGCAGCTATTGTTATACTATTGAGATGTGGGGAAGTATAAGCTATATTATCGGTATGGGCTTCTGCAGCTATTGTTATACTATTGAGATGTGGGGAAGTATAAGCTATATTATCGGTATGGGCTTCTGCAGCTATTGTTATACTATTGAGATGTGGGGAAGTATAAGCTATATTATCGGTATGGGCTTCTGCAGCTATTGTTATACTATTGAGATGTGGGGAAGTATAAGCTATATTATCGGTATGGGCTTCTGCAGCTATTGTTATACTATTGAGATGTGGGGAAGTATAAGCTATATTATCGGTATGGGCTTCTGCAGCTATTGTTATACTATTGAGATGTGGGGAAGTATAAGCTATATTATCGGTATGGGCTTCTGCAGCTATTGTTATACTATTGAGATGTGGGGAAGTATAAGCTATATTAGTCTAAATAACAGTGTGATAGTAAAGCGGGTCAGTATCTGTGTGCAGTAAACAATTCAAAGATATATCCCTGCATGCAGAGAATACAATTAACTTGACTCCCCCTGCAATCTACATGGTTTAGCCCAAGAGTAACTAATGTCAAGCACTTACTTAAGTCTGGATCCAGCCCATTAAACCAGGGCTTTATTTTTGCTGTGTGGTTACCTTTCTATTAATATTAATAATGTTTTTTATTCTTGTAGTCAGTTTACATGGGTAAACTAAAGTAGCGTTCCCAAATCTACTTTCCACTGGGCTTAGTGATGCCTTTATGCAAGACAGAAATCATTTTTGATCCCTAGTGCAGTAAGCATGCTTTTTTTATCTCTGTAACAGGCCATATTTAATACCTTGCTTAATCTTCCTCCCTTCTATTTCTTAATGAGAAAGTCTCCATAGATGAAACGGATCACTTCACTAGGAATCAATAATGCTTTTAGTGGCATTTCCTTTGCATATGAGTGACACATTATTTTGCTTCTGAAGGTACTGAGTTGGCAGGATAAAAATTCAGCTTATTAAAAGAAAGCCAACAAATCGCTGGGTAAATATATTTCCTTTGCTAGATAACTTTTGTGTTTATATGAAAGAGATGAAGTCTACTATGATAATTCATGTTCAAGATCAACTGAGTATTAGGGGAATTACTTTGCTTAGATGCCTTATTGTTGCTGACATATGTACTATTATTGTGTTGCTGACTGCCACATAATCATATTTAACTCTGTAATATACTTTGTAATTACCAATCTATTGTCACCCACAGGCAGTGTAAAGTTACAAAGTAGTGTACCAATGAATGCATTTCTTAACAAATGGAAATCAGAAATTCCCTCACATTAACTTTCAGATGCCTTTACTACAATGTCAGGGCTGTAGCACTATAGGGCCTTTCATTTCTTGAAGTTGATTCAAAGTTGGGAGTAACAGAAAATGAGCAAATATGTACCTCCTCAGCAACAGGTTGAACTGCAGGAATGAGGCAAATTTAAAACATGCAGACAGAAGTACCATGGTATAGGTAGGTTATTTGGTAACCAATTTATGGGCTTTTATAAATGCTCTTTAGAAAAACTATTTCAAACTTTATTAAAAATACTAGAAGCAACAGTGCAATTTACACAGTTTAAATAATATATAGTATTTAAGAGAATAAAAGTGCAATTCTCACAATATATGTAGATTATGTCTAAATTATCATACATTACAGTGATATATTTTAGAATACATTTTTTTGTCATCATTAAATAGGGACATATTTTTAAGTTAGCAGTCACTGTTTGCAGCTCTTTAAGATAAAATAAAATGCAGATAAATTATGATATTTGGAACCAAGCCTTTGCTTCAAAACTAAACCTACATCACACCTTGAGCCAGTATAGACCTAACAAAAAAAAATTGAATTGCACTTAATGAAACCATTATAATTCACTACAAAAAGTGTATAAGTTTTTAACAGCATTGATAAAATATATAAACAGAAAATATTCTCATAATGATGTAAATAGCTGTTGCCATGACTGCAAGCAGAACATTCAGAGAGCAGTGCAACTTACTGGGGATCCCTGCATAGATGTTTAGATGAGAAACACACTGGGGTCTGATTTTGCTTAGTTAGAGTTGACTTCAGTGCTAAGCCACCATCTACTGATGAATCAAAAATGAAATGTCCACATCAAAAAAACTTTAAGTATATATAAAAAAGTTTATTTACAAAATAAATGCAAGCGCTGTTATAACGCTGTCATCAAATTTCATATGTGAAATTTTCTGGTTTAAAACCAGGCCTTCAGTGTCTTTTAAAGACTTTTACACAGTTAGGTGGTCTTATTAATGACAAGCGAAATCCTGATGCCTCATTCGTCTAAGGGTCTTTTCTGGGCTGGACATTCTGTAAAACTTTGTGAAGAAACAGTTGATCAGGAACATCTGTTCTTAGAATGAACTCTGCTATTGCTGCTCACATCCTGGTAGTGTCTCTACATATAGAAGTCTTTGTTTCACAGTCTTAACTTAGTCTTTACTGGTTTTACTATTCACATGGCATGTCATACACCTAGATACTCTATGGCGCCCCCTTAAGTCTTTTACTAAAAGTATACAATAAGGGCTGGATCCAGACTTAAGTAAGTGCTTGAAATTAGTTACTCCTGGGCAAAACCATGTTGATTGCAGGGGTAGTTCTTTGAATTGGTTACTGCACACAGATACTGACCAGCTTTACTATCACACTGTTATTTAGACTTGGGATAGGAAACATCACCTCTCAACTCCAATACTCTTTGCAACAGATGAAATATGACTCCCCTGCAATCAACATGGTTTAGCCCAGGAGTAACTATTTTCAAGCACTTACTTAAGTCTGGATCCAGCCCTAAATGAGTATCTAAATCTAATAAATTATACAATAATACATAAAATTTATATATATCTATATCTATCTATCTATCTATCTATCTATTGTTAGTACATTGGCTTCATCCAAAATCACTTTTACACTGCTATCCTAAAAAATTAAACTCTGAATTACTATTAGAGATGAGCGATTCGGTTTCTTTGTAAACCTACACATTCAAACTTTAGTGATCCTAGTCGAACCGAGCCATGCCTTAGTTCCTCCCACCAAATTCGGATCTGTAATCAAGGCAAAACACCATTTCCACTAAAAATTCTGATCTTTTGAGCCTTGTATTTCCTGCTTCCTGTCTGTGAAAGGAAGTATCACATGACTGTGATCAGCCAATCACGGGGGATGAGCATAGAGGCAGACTTGTGGAGACTTTTTTTTGCTAAAACTTTATTGAGTGGAAAAACTGAACAGAATGCCTGGGATGAGTGATATCAGGGGTGCAACTATAGTAGGCATGGGCGTATCTATAATGGGTGCAGGGGGCCCTGTGGCATTCATCCTGCACTGTGTTGGCAGGGGAAGTGGCGCCATTCGGCATCTATTTCTTCCCTCCAAGATCTCCGGTGGGACTGTCCTGATTCACGGGCCAAAAAGGGGTGGGGCTTAAAGCACTGTTAGGCCCTTCCCCTTTGAAGTCTGCAAATCGGGACAGTACTGGGTTGGGGGGGGTATGTACAGATCTTGCACAAGGGCCCCCTCATTTCTTAAAACGTCCCTGATAGTGGGTGCTAGGGGGCAAACATCCCCCCTGCACTCACCTTTCACAGACCCTCTCCATTCGGTACATAATAATGTACATAATACTCCTGCTTTTCCTTCATAAACTCTGATTGCAGTCACCTGTGTTATACTAGTTATTTGAATAGAAAGGTGTGTAACACAGGTAACTGCAATCAGAGATTAGGAAGGAAGAGCAGGAGCAGAGTATTTTGTACCGAATGGAGGGGGTCATGTTGGAGGGTATGCTTTCATCCAATCCACCCTATTAGCAGCTCCCCTGCAGCCTCACTGAAGAAACAGCCCTCATGTGCCATTGCTGGAGCTACACAAGGTAAAAAATATCACAGCTAGACTGTCAATAACCCAGTGGGTCACCCATGTGGGGATTCTGCTAGCCCAGAAACACCCCCAAAATAATTATTTAATAAAAAATAAAGTAAAAAAACTCATTAACTTGAAAAGGGGGCGTGGCTTCATGGGTGCCATGAAAAGGGGCATGGCTTCATTGGCTTGTTTGCTAGACAGATATAGAAAAGGATTTCTTTTAGACCGCATATACGCAATCTACGTATCGAAACGATACACAGATTACGTACAATAGCTACTACGCATGCACAGTAGCTATTGTTCATTGAATTACGTCCGTCTATGGATGACGGACGTAGTTATGGATCCGGCACAGTGTGAGGAGGGGTCCATGTATCCATCAGTATCACACACAGACAGTAGTCATGCACATAGGCAGGGGTGATCAGCCAATAGGGTGACAAGGCTGCAGGGTGATCAGCCAATAGGGTGTCAAGGCTGCAGCCACTATTCTGCCACTTATACAAGTGCTAAGAGCCATTAACTCTTAGGGCCAGATATACTGGTTTGGAAAAGTTGTGATGTTGCCTATAGCAACCAACCATATTCTAGTTCTCACTTTCTGTTTACATGCTAGAGAATGTCAGCTAAAATCTGATTGGTTGCTATGGGCAACATCTCCACTTTTCCAAAACCACAGCTTAGTAAATCTGGCCTTTAATCTGCTAAAAAGTACTAGGAATATACTGGTTAATAGAAGCTGATGCATCTCTTACCCTGCAGAAAGTAATGTTCACACTTTTTCCTCTTTATTTATACAATTGGTTTTTTTTTAAACATTGTACAAACTATATTTGCAATTTAAAAAAAAACACAGATCCAAAACCAAAACCAAAACATTTCATTTTTTTTGTCAAAACCAAAACACGATGAAGATTTAGAACCAAAACCAAAACATGGCGGTCAGCGCTCATCTCTAATTGCTATGTTCAACATTGGCACATTGGTAGGCACAGTACAGGGTAAGTTGTCTACACCTGTTTTCTTTCTCAGCATACATGGCTGCTTTATGTATTTTTCTTCACATTACAAAAAGTTTTTGTAAATTTCTACCCACAATTCCTTGGGTGAAAAATAATCTATTGAACAGCGTTCCCAGTAGATAATACAAATCTAGCATTTCTATTCCCTGGGGGCTGTACACACAGATGATATTAATTCTTAAAATAGAATACAATTTGTAACTGTGCAATTCATAATGTAGAACAGAAGATGGAAACATTTGTATTAATGTAATAATAACTGGCAGTAAATAGCAGCTAGCATCTGCTGTAAGGAGATTCCTGTTTTGTTCTCTGCAGAGATCATTCTAATTAGAGGTAATAACAAAACAAAAATCACCTAATATGTAATCACCACACAGTAAAATTCATATTATGGAGATCAATACAAGTTTTTTAAATTATATGTTTATTTAATTTATTTCTATGATAGTTTCTTAATACTGTATATTTTTGTGTCGATACTCTTTAAACATATACAGCCCATCTCTTAGACACAATGGGGCTGATCCAGACCTATGGCCGCAGCACTAGTTACGGCGGCTGTATGCGTAAGAACAGCATTTCTGCCGCTCTGCGCATGTGCCGGGCAGATGTTGCCGGGCGTAGTTAGGGAAACCCGATCCTTAGGATTGGGCGTTCCTATCTGTTGCGTAGTTACGGCAATGGGGGCGTTCCTCGCTGTAACTACACAACCGTTACGGAAGGAAGGCGGGGGAAGGTAAGTAAATGAGGGAAGGAGGGTGGGTTAGGCCAGTTAAACCCTGTGGTCGGTGTAATTACCTACTGTTACAGCGGCTGAAGTTAATGTAGCCTTCAGCCAGCGTAACAGTGGGTAATTACACCGGCCACAGAAGTAGTGTTGGGGGAGTGCTCCAGAGCTACGCTGGCCGTACTTACGACAAGCGGGCCAGCGTAGCTCTGGATCAGGCCCAATGGATCGTATTCACACTTAAGTAAGTGTAGAATCTACTTGCGTATTTTTATGTTTAATTAAACTGCCCATGCCCAGAAACCAAATATACGCACTGAAACCCTGGCCGACTGATTCACATACATGGACGTCTGACTTAGGACTGATGCACACATCGGCATGTAACGAGTCCCACATGCGTGGCTAGATGGGCAAAACACTTCATGTAAATAAGCTGCACACAGGCTACTAATGTACAGTCAGGGTGTGCCAACAGAGTTAGGACTGATTCTCAGGTAGGAGTGCCTTGCGGAAACTAACATACACACAGGAAAAGTTAAGGTAGCCCTTGAACACTCGTAAATAGAAGAACCATATTGTTTGCTGTGAGGCCATGATCCAGATTTACTAAGCTGTGGGTTTTGAAAGAGTGGAGAGTTTGCCCATAGCAACCAATCAGATTCTAAACCTTATTTAACTATTGCATTCTAGAGAATGACAGCTAGAATCTGATTGGTTGCTATGGGCAAACTCTCCACTCTTTAAAAACCCACAGCTTAGTTAATCTGGCCCCATGTGTCTTCTCTTACTTAACTCAGACCATACCTGCTGCGTGTTTTTAAGCAATAGATGTGTGTTTAAATATTAAACAACTAAAGGCTCGTTTTTTAAATCTTATGCTTATTTCACATTTTGTGCTAGACTTTAACCACGTTGCCATTATTTGTGTATAGTTTGAAAAGGTAATGGGAGTACTTGCTGTTTTTAAGAATAACATTTATTTTACTTTTGCATAGTCTAATCAGTGTGTTTATTTACGTATCTTTGAGTCATAAGCAATTTTAAGCACCACTACGCACAACCGATTCACATCAAATAGAGTCTGCACGTACCTAATTATACGCAAGATAGACTTATGACTTTATGTTGCACTCCTGACTCAGGGGGATTGGTTAACTGGGTTCTTTCTTTCCTCTGAATTGGTCATGCAAATTTTTCACGTGTGTATATTTAGGTAAGTTCGCAATTTTACTCTTAACTGTGATCACTGTCCAATAAGATTTAGAGATATAAAAAGAGCATAATATGGTCCATTTTTGTCACTGTGCATCTTCCGGAAGGTAATCAACCTTAAAAACGTTAAGAATATATTACATTACAATGTAATTGGCAGGTCAATAAATGTATAGGTCATTAAAGAGTTCTGACTGTGTGTCTGATCGAAAACTTTTCTTGTCAGCTGATAAGATGCACCCACACAAAAGGACAGATATAGACGTGTATTTCCTGTAGGTCATACTCTACAGTAATGTGTATGTCACTTACAATACACATTACATACAGATGGTTACTTATTTACCTTAACTGTCATTGTAACATCATTTTAATACAATGGTGCAAGATCATGTGACCTGTAAAGAAACAATGTCTTGTTAAGGTGTCAAGAGGCGACAAGGAATACAAGACATTCAGACATCAAGTGACACTTTTCTTATTGATGTTACCGTTCTAGTCACCTGCTATGTGTATCATGCCTGGTCACCTGAATTCATGTGATTATGCACAGAACTGCAAAGCCCATTCTATTCATTTGTGTCAGGGTGTCCTAGAAAGAAGGTCATTATCGTAATCAGATTTACTTATTGTTTATTCCTTCTTTTTACTGCCCAGCTGATTGTGAGCTGCATTAGGAGCCCTTGATATGTGGTATGTACACTAAAACATGGCCAATTACGATGAATCTCTGTGTTGTTTTATCAAAGTTATTTTTTCGCTGAACTTATTGGGCCCAATCCATAGACTGGTTTGAAAAAGTGTGGCGGCATGTGTGCAATACACAAGCACGCACAATGGTGCCTTTGGATTGCAAGCCATTACAGGACATATTGTACGTCTCTCAAACACAAGCCATCGCAGCTGGAGTTGCACTCTGATCTGAATCGGCTGTGTCTGTGTGCTCTTCAGTCAGGACAATGTGCAGTAGAAACTCACACAGAGAAATACGTCATGTCAGCAGGTGTACTCTCATCTCTGAATAGGCCCCTTTGTGCTTTTAGTATAACATAAATTTGACAGTTTTACCCTGTGGATTTACAGGTGCCAGCAGGCCTTGTGTGTCAGAATACATTGGCACTTGTGGTTTTCTACGATCCAGCATGCCCCCCGCAGCCATTTTAGGCATGGGAAAATTTCAAACACATAGGCGTTGCTTCAGTACATGTCTGATATGCATGTTCTGTCACGAATGATCTTGAGATCATTTCATTTCCATGCTGCACAAAGTTTGTATGCAGACATGAATGCTCCCGTGTATATTCATTTGTAAAGTATATTCTTATATAGTGTGTCCTTAAATTAAAACAAAAGTACAAAACTATATACACTGCTCAAAAAAATAAAGGGAACACTAAAATAACACATCCTACATCTGAATGAATGAGATATTCTTATTAAATACTTTGTTCTTTACATAGTTGAATGTGCTGACAACAAAATCACACAAAAATTATCAATGGAAATCAAATTTATTAACCCATGGAGGTCTGGATTTTGATTCCCCCTCAAAATTTAAGTGGATC
>WWET01000017.1:517863-539958 GCA_011038615.1 Limnodynastes dumerilii
CTGTGTTGGAGCTCAGAGCCAGGGTATTAGCCCCAGCCTGAGCTCCTTTATGGCAGGATCTTTTCAGTTGGTGCTGCATTAGTTTATCAAAGAGGGTGTGGAGTGGAGGCTCCATCAACCGTGCAGTGGGATCTCCGGTCTTCAGGTCCGGCTCCTCTGCCTCTTCAGTTCTTGACTCTGCGGGGACTGGCTTCTCCTTCGTCTTCTTTGCTGCTCCTAATGACCATTCGGTCGCTAGGGGGCAGCCTTTTATTTAAATGATGACGTCAGTTACACTCTGGACTATTATTGTTTTAAACACCACACACTACATTGCAATACACTTAGTATAGGACACGGGACCACCGGAGATAAGTGTACACATTAGGGGGTAATATTAGTTAGAGAAAAGGTTTATTTTAACATGGACACATTGTAATGTATATCGGTATGTTTTGTGTACACTGTATTTTTTTTTTTATACACGCAGCACAAAGCGCAGCATGGTTAGAAGCCTTACCATGCTGACGCTGATAGAACTGCACAGCATGGCTAAGGCTTTCAAGCATGCTGCACTTTGTGCTGCGTGTATAAAAAAAATTTACCCCTTGCAAAAATGCTGCAACTCGCGGGTGTTTAAAAAATCGCAGACAACTCGCAGCTTAGTGAATTCGGTGAATTCACGCTGCAAATCGCCTGTAAATCGCGACGAGATCCAACGATTTAAAATTGTTGGAAAAAAAATCGTCTTTTGTAAATATACCCCCATGAGTTTGATTAAATTAGCTATAATTATGGGAACCAGTGCAAAGTCCCCTTCCCCTATTTTCTATAATAGCCAAACACCATACATTTTACTTCACACTTTTATAGGCTGAAATAAGGCACATAATGCGGAATTGCACGATTGAGTCCAATCTTCTCAAAGCTTTACATCCAATATATACTGATATAATAGAATTTTCTAGAAAAACAATGTAAACATTAAAGTAACTAATGCAGAACAAATGAGTACAAAGTAAAATATTTCATTTATGTTTGCGGTATCTACATATTGTTATATTTGTTTTCATGTATAAATCTTAAGATTTGATTACTGTAAATGTGATTAAAGCTGGTTATATCTTTATTATACATGCCACAGAGTTTAACAGAGTGTAACATATTGCACATTCCAGAACAAATGCTCTTTTCCTCACAGGTATGATCCTCCTGTTTATATTCTTTTCTCTCTCTCAATGTAATGCCTTTAGAGTATTGAACAATTCTGACATTGATACATTAAGCACTGCAACATGGATAAATGCTTTTTAGCTGTCAGCACTCAAGTGAAAAATGTACCAGTAAAGGAAAATAAAATAATGTATGAAGATATTCCTAGTTTTCTATGTGATTGTGAGTGATGGTTTGGGGTTTTTTGTGAGAACTAGGTAATATTTGGGCAAGTTATGACTGTGTTGGGCAAGTTATGACTGTGTTGTGGCTGAGTCTAAAGTGACTTAAAAAACATTATTAGTTCTGTCTAAGCCCAGTTGGCAAAATATAGCATAGTCCCATTTTGTGTTTTTCAAGCATAATTATGAAAAGATCGTGACTGAAAACTGCATTTATGTGCATAATGTAAACATAATTGTTTCTTATGTAGAAAAAGCATAGAGATGTGACAGTTTAATGGCAGATGTAAAAGATGCTTAACCTTTTTTATACATAATCGTGTTTGTCAAAGACAAATAAATGTCCAGGCTTTCCTCTATCATATTTGTTTGAATGCAGCCTGACTACAATCGCCTTTTGATTGCCCACCTCTTTCCTTCTCCTTTGCACCTTTATAATTGGAAGACATGTAGGTGGTTAGAAGGACATAAGTGTACACAGGCATATTGTATAGGGTGGGTATTCAATTGTGACTCTTTACAGAAGTCATAGTGCATGTAAAACTCAAAATGTCTATGCTACACCTTATATTTTAGGCCACCTCGCATTTACAGCATTGTGGTTTTGCATGTTGCAATGCTTAACTACATACCCCCCTCATAGTGCGGTGTGGTCTGCCGCTGAAAACAGCCCTTTTCCAAAGGAAAAAGATGGAATGGAATGTTCATGCACTGCCAATGACTGTTTCCCCAACCCTTATGCTAAACCTCATCCTTACTCTAACCCTCCCTTCCCCACAGCCTAACCCTAAGTCTCCCCTTCTCCCATCCATCCCCTCCCTGCGGTCTCCCCTGGGCCCAATGTGAGCAGCAAGCTACTCATGCCGCACACTTCACACAGGACAGACAAACAAAGGAACAGAGGGCAAGAGGAAAGCAAGGGGGTAACACCACGATAAATGGAGGGATCAAGGTACAATCAGATAAACAGCAGAGCATGATCAGACAGGAGGCAGGTAAACCAGACACTATAACCAACAATCACACTTCCCGGCAAGAGACTAGTTAAAGTCCACTCGTCCAATCAGCTGCAGTAATCAGACACACCTCCAGAGATTATCTTGCAGCTGGGAGAAACCAGGCACATAGAACCCAGAAGGGAACTTCACATGCTGCTAGGTTTACTCCTGCAGCGTGTAACACTATGCATATCCAAAAGTCTATGCACCTGCAGATCTTCAAACTAGAATGGGCATAGATCTGACTGCCTGCATTCGAAAGGGGGATTTGTGGTTAGAAGAGGTGAACTAATATAGTCCATTTACAGTCATGTTATGTTCCAGCAAATGAGCCTAATTCAGATAACAAATCAGCCAATTTGAGATAACTATCATGGACAAAAAAAGATCGTCCTAAGATATATGTGGATCCTGAAGTATATATGGAAACAGCTTCAAAGTACAAGAACATCTTGTTTGTGATGATGTTGATACTAATGTAAACAACATAATCAGAGTAATTTTAGGTACACACTTATTCAGTTTGTGACGTCCAATCCAAACTCTGATGTCCTTTAAGCAAGATTCTGGATTTGTCTGTAATTCTGGTTGCTTTTTAAATCTGCTTAAAATTCATGCATGCGATATAACCACCAGTCACCTGACTAATTCAAAGTGTGTATGCTCCTTCAACTGCCGATTCTAACATCATTAGTGAGAGGCATGGACAGGCAGTCTGGCAGAGATTGGAAGAGTGTGTACAGTGACAGGATCATTTCAGCAGCTGCAGGTCAGAGCTGTGCTGTAAAATTGGACAAGTGTGTATCATGGATTAAGTGTAGTATCTGCAACCTTGTAGGATTGTGTAAACATTCTGGTGTGGATTTGGATCTGAATAGGCTGGGACAAGCCTGCACCAAACTTAATAGTAGTTGTATAGAACAATTGATAGATGCATTTATTCATCTCGCCCATTGTGCTGCCTCCTCCATAGTCAGCATTCTCTATGGTCCAAACACTTGCTGAAAATTCATCAAAGGTTTGTTCTGATTCCAAAGTTAACTAATGTTGATTCATTCTATTGACTTATTGTTCACAGAAGTATTTAAACTAAAGTTATCTCTGGCATCCAGGAAAATTTTCATCACGCTACCTTATTTCCTTGCTCTGTAAGTGTATAATAAACTCAATTTAATAGCATGAAATCTAGCAAAGAATAAATAGTGTACAGAGATTTATTGCTTCAGCTATGGGGTTTATTGTTCCATATATTAACAAAAAGTCCAAAGGTACAAAAATAATACGTTTTTATCTAAACAAAGCAGTTGCTGCATTAAGGGCATCAATTCCAGTAAGGTTTATCATGATCTTGATGCTAGATGACAGGCCTGCGGTCACATGGCTTGTTAAAGAGCTGGCTTTTCTTAGTCCACCTGTCATATCCTTATTCGGCACGAGAATTTCAATAAGGGCAATCTACAATTACTGTAAAGAACAGCCAGATCTTAAAAAGAAACAAATGCAAGGAAGAAGGGTTCTGTGATTTGAAAAGGAGAAAAACTTGCATGGGTGATTGCTTTCATCCATTTTAATCTCTTAGGGAACTAACAGCATGCCGCATTATGTTGCGATACTAAGCTTTAAAGAAATACGAGAATGGAGCAGTAAACAAAGCCAGGAAGCCCTACTCTTTAAATATATAATAAAAGATAAAAGAGTTGAAGGTTCTTAACATCGTTTTTTATAGCAAAAATGTTTAATATTCATTTTATTGATATAACCTAAATTATAATGTTTGTTGAAATACTCTACAACAGGTGTTTTCAACCAGTGGTACAAGGACCACTGTCTGGTGTTACTCAGGGCATCTAGGAAAGCTTGTCAGGAGGTAGCAATTGTACTTGTACTTTAACTAGGTGCAAAACCAGATGGCGGAGGTCATGTTCAAAAAAGTGCCTAGAGGGCTGAATGTATTATACAGGAAATGTACTTTAAAACCACTGCAAAAAAGTAAGGAAAAAGGGGGGAAAAAAAAAATATATATATATATATCTGCTTCAGAAGTGACAAAAAACTGATCAATATATTGCAGATAATATTTTAAGGAGTTACATTACTTAGTTAATGATCTACTGCACAATACATGGACATAGTTTGAGCGGTTGTTATTAGTATTTTCTCATTTAGTGGTCTGTAATGCCTTACAAACAAGAAGAGTGGAGCATACAGCTTAATGACTGTGTGAAGGAGAAACTTCCAGGAATATACTTTCTACAATCACTCAATTTAGACCCATTTGTGGTTATGGTCATTATCTGAACCTCCTGCTGCACTCAAGGCTTTCAAGAATTTGCTATATACTGAGGAAGAGCGAATGGACAGTATATGATTTACCCCACATTGGTTTCTAATGCTTTTCTGGCACCTTTCAGTAAGGCTTAGTTTTTAGTCTAAATAACTAACAGAAGACTTATTTTATAAACCAAAAAGAGTGAAGGAAATACTGTTTCATTATATGGCAATAAGGATATAACCAGCGCAGGAACAGAAGTTTTATGTCTTGGCTCAGTACAATAGATTAACTTTAAAAAGTACCATCATTATTTAGTGCTTTACTATATCTTCAAAATATCTCATGTTGTGTAAACAACATTGTCAGTTTAAGTAATTTCCTCTTGCAGCTTGTAGTTCCAACTGGATTTTAAGATATCTGGTTTTTCTATCATAGGGTCGCTGACTTTCTATTTCTTCCCTCTGGGAGATCTCAGAGGGAACGAAAAACATGTTGGTCTGGTGATGATGATGAAATTTATCCCATCCCTTTCTATAAACACTATTATTCATATTGTTACTGGGGGATGAATCAAATAACATTATCAGTTCCCTCCCAATCCCTAGTAACTAGGAACTACAGAGGTGTGGGTGTGGGCAATTTAGATAGGTTCGAATTGGCTGGGATTTCGATTGCATATGACTCGAGGCATAGCAATCAATCCACAGAGCACCAAACTTTGCTCCGAAAGGTAAGGCAAAAACTACCTTAAACCTTCTCCAAATTCTAACCCTAACCCTTACTTCCCTGCAGCCTGACCCTAACCCACCATCTCCTGCAGCCTAACCTAAGCCTCCCTCCCCTGTAGCCTAAGCCTAATCCTCCCTCCCCCGCACCCTGACCCTAACCCTCCCTTCCCCGCAGCCTGACCCTAACCCTGGAGAGGTTACTCACCTTTCCCGTGGTCCGGGTCCTGCAGTAGCGGCGGTGGCGTTTCCAAAATGGGTGAGTAAGCCAATCAGCATACTCAACCATTCTGAAAAATTTTTCTAAACTGAAGGGGTATTCAAAATAGAAACATCCGAAAATAAACTTTCGGATGTCCCTATTTCGGAAATCAGACTTTCTAACCGGGGACTGCAACTGGAACTACAGTACTAATGGGTGGGTAGGGATTGGGGGAGAGAGACTGAGGCTGTGATTTGCATAGATTCACAGCCTTAAGCCCATTGCAGGAGATTTGCCTGCTGGGAGAAATGTTAGAATTTCGGGAGTCTCCTGGATATTCAGGAGAGTCGGCAACCCTGTGGTATCATGGAGGAAAACTATAGAACGCCTTCAAAAAGAATATGACCCCAAACCTAAAAAGAAAGGTTAACACTTTCCAATGTCTATAGAAAAAGTCCCCAATGACATTTTTTATGACATTTTGAATACAATAGGAAAGTTCTGGTTATTGTGAGAAAGAAACAATAAGGTTCTGTAAAGAGATGAAATTACTATGTATTCATTGTACAAGACTATGTAAGGAGACACAGAAAGAAACTTTGATTTGACAGAAGGAGGCCAAGCACACAGTACACCAAAGACCATACAGAATAGCTCAACAAGAAAAAATGGAATATACATTTTAAGAAATGAAGGAAAAAGAATAGGTTAAATAGGTAGAACAAGAAAGCTGATTTTGTGAATAGATGATACTAGACTTTAATATTTTTGTTCAATGCTTGGCAGATCAATGTACAGCTAAAAGAGGACTTTAGGAGAAAAAAACTATTAAAGCCCATTCAGTGAATACTAGTCGATTTTAAAGTAAGAGATTTGTTTTAGATCTGAGTCACTTGCGGATAATAGTCTAGTTTGATGTGTACAGTAGAATGTGTTTGTATGTTCAAATTTTGCCAATGACATAATGGGGCAGATCCTGAACTACGCATTTCCGCGAATTTACGTGTGGCGGACACGTAAATTTGCAGATTTGTACGCACTGCGCATGCGCACTGCAGAAAATACGCACATTCACGTAGCGTATTTTCACACGTATGGGGAATTCACGTATTGCTAACGTACATACTTACGTGTGGGCGTGCCAAATTTACGTTAGTGACCAATACGTGCGTTTTACGTGAAGTAGGCGGGGGGTGGTATTTAAAGTGTACAGTATGGGCGTGCTAAGCTGCGTACGTTCGTGTAGTCTGTACGCCCGTTAGCGGACGTATTCTGTTACGTTAGGAAAAGTTAAGGTAGGGTTTGGGTCACGTAAATTGAGAAAATACGTCCGTGCAAGGGGTGTGCCGTGGGGAGTGTATTGACCTTACGTGTACGAAAATACGCACCGCTAAAATACGTACGCACACACGTAGTTCAGGATCTACCCCAATGTTATTATTAACGTTTATTTACAAGCCTACACATGGCATCTGCAGGGATGCAGTCTCCTGTAAGAAAACTGTATTTTCAAAATACAAGCAACTGAAAACTCATTTTTGGCTGCCTATTTTTTTACATATTGCTATTTTGAAAGTTTTCATAATGCATGATTAAGCATGCTGTTTAGATTGGCTGCAGCAGACCCGTCACGTTGGACCGGAGGTGAGTATATGGGGAGTCTTATGCAGTGCTGCCAAGAGGGGAGGGGGTACTAATTACCCGGGTCCGAACCTGACGAGGGGCCCGGGTATGTGCAGCACTGGTGGTCATTTAAAAAATAAAAATAAAATGTCCTTCCCTTTATTTATATTGTTTATTTTTGTTGAGAGAGTCTGGAGATTCTTTTGGGGGGATGGGGGGGAGCAGTGGTTCGTTGTCAGCCTGTGCTGTTATTAATGGAGGAAGGAGGAAAAGGAAGAAGAAGAAAAACGAAAGGTGAGAAGCAGAAAAGAGGTAAGTGTTGTGCGTGTGTGTGTGTGTGTGATATATACATATATTTTAAAAAAGCGGCACTCAGAGACCTGGAATTTGTTGTTTATACAAATCTCTGAGTGCTGCTTTCTTCTAATGATGTATTATTGCTGTATCGGCATAGCGTGCACTGGAGTACATCATATATATTGGATATGTGACCCAAAGTTGGGGCTCTATTTAGAGTTAAGATTAGAGTTCAGCAGAGAAGCCTTGTAAGTGGCGAACAGCTTATCACGTATCTGCAGATATTTGTAACTAATTCTCTGATTTTTATTTTAAAGATAGAAGTTCATGATTAGTAACTGAGTAATGGCTAGAGTGCCAGGCCATGTCTTGTTTTTTGTACAAATTCCCCTTGCCTTGTGCACCGGTCATATATATTACTTTATAAACTGATTTTGTAGCTGCCTCCATTTTGGATATAGAACAGGAACACAGTTATAACTGTTACACTGCTATTTCTCTGTATCTAAATTAATGTTTTACTCCCAATGCAATTTTTCCCTTGATCACATTTCTTTTATTGCCGTAAGCATTCAGTTGCAACCTGTGTTTGTTACAGTTATATTTAATTATTTTCCATATTATCATTACCAACATTTATCAGTCTTAAATTTAATTTCAAGAACATTGAAAGTCAGCAGTACCATTTATGCTAACAAACTTTTCTCATTAGACATGACCAGCGGCTGAGAAACACCAAATACACAGAACTTTAATGTTCAGTCATCTGCTTATTTTGTGTAACAATATTGGTGAGTTTCATAAGCATAGAAATTATTTATTAGCACTGTCACAATGGGCCTGATTCACAGATAAGAAGGAAATAAGTATGTGCGTATTCACAAAACTGCGCACCTAAGTTGCAAGTCAACTCCCTTGACACTCCACCATTCTTTTCTAACTTCCGCATCCATAAGGCATAGTGCTACCTTAACTCTCTGTGCATATCTTTGTGCAGATTTTGCAAAAGTACGTGTGGCGTTTGCTAACCCAGCCCATTCAGCCCTATTTAAATGCTCTCCCCACCCACTCTTCTTAACTTCCTTCTTATGGAGTACTGACATAACCCTTCTTACAGATCTCATTATATCTCATTCTATGCATAACGAGTTTCTGTGCATAACACAAGCACAATTTGTATATCATTGCCATGATATGCACACGGCCTATGTATATTTAGGCACGTTTTTAAGTGTGCAGCTGAGATTGGGTGTTGTTCCAAAGCAACTATCTTGGAGGCTTTAAGGGGTGCCTCCTGTGGTAAGTTAGCGCTCAATTTAAAAACACACACACACATATATATTATATTTATATACATATATATATATATATATATATATATATACATATATATATATATATGGATTTAAACCTGCTAGACATGCATTCAAGGAGGCACAGTTGACCACATCCTCTGTGGCGGCTTGCCGCTACTTCACTACAGCATAGTCATCTCTGCTGAAATCAACAGTGGGGGAGGGGGCCCCCAAGAATTTGCTGTACTGGGCCCAGAATTCCTCTTGGCAGCCCTGGTCTTATGGAAAGGCTGCAGGGAAGAAAGTCTTAGGGTCTAGCATTTCTTCTACCCAAAAATCTTAGTGACATCTCCTAAATAGTTGGAAATATGTTGCTGATTAATTGCACCCATCTACTTTAATGTTTCCACTAAATGGCAAATTATCATTGGAAGTTTACTTTTTCCACTTGAAAGATAGCTTTCCAGCTGTTTCTGTTTACCCACGAAAATTGGAGATATGTTACTTTCATAATATATTTGCACAGAGACCTAGAGCAAATAAACTATAGAGTGATAAAAGCCTGAAGAGATATTCAATTTAGTGGTGTAGTAAATCAACCAATGTTTCCATGTCATTGCCTTATGAGCATCATATTAGAAAATGATTACTGTGTAGTAAGTGACATTGGGCCTGATCCAGAGTTCCACTGATGCGCTGTGTGTACTAAGGCACAGCGTATCTGCATGCACTCCCACTGACACTCCTCCTGTGGCCGGCATAAATAAACACTGTTATGCCAACTAAAGCCTACCCTAACTTCAGCTGGCGTAACAGTGTGTAAATACTCCGGCCACAGGAGCGTAAGTGTCAAAACCCGCCTCCAGCCCTCATTAGCTTACCTGCCCCGTCTTCCTTGCTTAACTGTTGCGTAGTTACACGAGGAACGCCCCCCCCCCTCGCCATAACTACGCAACAGTTAGGGATGCCCGATCCTAAGGAACGGGTTTCCCTAACTAAGCCAGGCAACATCTGCCTGGTGGATGCGCAGATCGGCAGAAAGGCTGATCTTACACATCCGCCCGCTGTAAATACGGTGGGTGGCGGAAGTCTGGATCAGGCCCATTTATTTTAGATTAATCCCATTTATTATGCAAAACTTTTTATATAAACTTGTTCATATGTTTCTGTTATTTGTTTGTCTAAAGCAAACATATAAATCATTAAAAGCTCACTTTCTGACTTAGCACTTTCTGAGAATGACTTAATGGGACATCTATTAAAAGGTGGAGTTCAGAGGGGTGTTGTGTACAGGACCTATAATCATTTTATTGACATTTATACATTCGACAACATTAGGGTTTCAGTGTATGAATCTTGACAAAAATGTACCTGACAGGGTTGTTTATCTGACAACACTAAAATCTTATAACTCAGACACTAACCCTAACCACAGCCTAACCCTAAGCACATCCTAACCCTAACATTAATTATAGTACTCACCTTTCCATGTTGCGGAAGTGTAGATCATCACCCCCACTGAGTGTGGAAGTCTCAATCAGACCTGTCAAGTGCAGATTCGTCACTGTAAATGTTCCCTCCACGATCTAGTGGTGCCGAGCTTCTGCCATCTAGCAAGTAAGTTCTGAGTATGTGACTATATGTGAATGCAAATAAAGTTAAATTCAGCAAGTGTGAACAGTTTAGTCTTCTGAGGTCAAGTAATGGTCTTATATGTCTGCTCTGTACTCTAAAGCTGGCCACACGCTAGAGCGATTATGGGCCCGATCCTACAAATATCATGGATTGGGCCAAAAATCGCTGTAGTATATGGTAACAGACTGTTTGGAAAACCCCAGATTATTATAGACAGGCTCTGGGACAATAATCCAATCGCAGGGAATTCCCGACTGATTATTGTCCCAAGGGGATGATATCTTGTTGTGTGTGGGAAAGTCCAATTTTTAAACCTTATACCTCCACCTCCTGGCTGCAGTTTCCCTGACTGTCTGACTGAGTGGTGCCACACACTACTGTCAGAAATATTATGGCACATATAGAGTATTATGGGGCATATAGAGTATTATGGCACATATAGAGTATTATGGGGCACATAGAGCCCTATTATAAAGTTCTTATTTCACTTCTCAAATAATTCTTTGAAACAGAAAATGATATATACAGATTTTAAAAAGGTATCCCAGCACCCCATACCTTGCAGCACCTGCTCTATATTAACTTATAAATTGATTTGAGCAACCTCCAGTTTGTGTGTATATATATATATATATATATATATATATATATATATATATACACCCCCCCATACATCTTTTCGCGTAACAGCGTATGTCCGCTAACGGACGTATAGACTACGCGAACATACGCCGCTTAGCACGCCCATACTGTACACTTTAAATACAAACCTCCACCTACTTCACGTAAATCAAACGTATTCTTGACTCACGTAAAATTGGCATGAACACACGTAAGTATTTACGTGACAAATACGTGAATGGCCCATACATTCACAATTACGCTACGCTAAGGAGCGTATTTTCTATGGTGCGCATGCGCAGTACTTAGAAATAGGCGATTTTACGTCTCCGCCACGTGTAAAATTCCCTATACCTTGCAGCACCTGCTCTATATTAACTTATAAATTGATTTGAGCAACCTCCAGTTTGTGTATATATATATATATATATATATAAATATATATTCACCCCATTACAAAGCTTTTCTTCCCCCTTAGTAGCTTTTGTATTTCTTTCTTCTTTCTGTTGTGTAAAATAATTTTTTAATTAAGGGGTGCTAGCAAAAATTGGAGCAGGCTTGCACAGTATAGTACCACAATAAGCATTTTAATAATTGAGTTTACTTTTTTGTCATTTTAAGTACGCATAAAAAAAGAAAAAGAAAAATGCATAGCCGTCCACATTACACATTTTTTAGGGCTTGTTGACTCCCCAAAAATGATTGTGTTTTGAATGAAGATTTGGTATATGTTACAGATGATTTCACATTGAAAAAAAATTCAGGTCAACTTATTTGAAATAAATAACACTGCTTGCAATGTTCCATGGCTAGACTATTGATTTATTGTCTGAATGATTCCTAAAGGAGAAATGAATGTTCCTATTTGGCTGCTGTGCCAATACACAGGTGCACAACCCATTATGTTCCATTTGCTGTGTAGTATGCATGCCAGCAAGAGTAAAAGGGTCACTTTAAAAACTTGCCTACTATAACTTTTGGATCATTTTGTTAATTATCTACAGCTACAGAATGACACAGGTTATCACTAAACCACTTAATCACCAAATAATAATTATTAAGGGGGCATACAATCTCTATCAACTTTTCTTTTAAAATAAGGAAAACCTGATTTTCCCTCCCCATCCCTAGATTTCAAGTGTGGGTCCCTGTTGCGAACGGCCCTATTACGAAAGGGTTGTTTGTACCCAGCCAGTTTCGAACTGGCTGGGATATTGATTGCTTATGCCTCGATGAGGCAAAGCAATCGATCACCGGTGCTCCGAAAGGTAACCCTAAATCATCCTCCCTGCAGCCTAACCCTTAGCCCCCCCCCCCCCCCCCCCCGACCACACACTGGTATCCTAGTGTTACTCTAAGAGGGTTATTGCTCTTGTTTTGTACATTACCATCTTTTAAGATATATTTGTTAGTGCGCATGGTCAGAACCGATCAGCATACGCACCCGCCGCATTCTTTGGGGAGGGGAGTTTTAGGGTTTCGTTGCAGGGAGGGAAGTCTTAGGGTTAGTCTGCGGGGAGGGGAGTCTTAGGGTCAGGCTGCGAGGAAGGGAGGGTTAGTGCTAAGGTAATGGAGGAAGAGGATTAGGGTAAGGGTTAGGGTTAGATTCATATTCACCATCTGGTGCAGCGTCTTCTTTCTTCTGGCAATCGATTGCTTCTCCTCCGCAAGGCAATCAATTTCCCAGCCAGTTTGGTACACCTGGCCAAACGTGTGCGCCACATAGATTAAAACATTTGCACTTGCTAGGGGTCATGTATGTGAATTCAAATGTTTAACTTCAACTGTGTTCTAAAAGCAAGACCTCCAATCTTTTAGGTTAAATTGTTAGTTATCAGATGCTTAAAACGCATTTTATTTATTTATTATTTTTTATTTTAGCATAGGGACCTTATGGCAGACAGACTCACTAGCATACTACATTATACTACATAATAATCACCCTTGTATATGCCATGTAAACACTTCCAGTTTGGAAGTCTGGATCTAGACATTTCAGATCTGTACTGGACATGTGCCCGTGTGCATGCACACAAACAGAATTTGGTCATTTTCCAATATTTGCGACTAGAAGTGTTCATTTTGCGCGAGTCTTCATCCTATGCCTTATTATTACCCCTTTTGAGGATGTGCACAAATGTTGGATGTTTTGCTGGTTTAAAGACATTGCACTGCATTGAATTTTTATAAAGCAAACCTTTTTTTGGAGGGTCATAGGAGGTCAAAATATAAAGTTTTTTCAAGTGTAGTTCAGTAAGCTCTTCTATGCTCAGCAACATCAGTTTTAACGTGGGTGTTGGAGAAAACAGCTTATAAGCAATCAGTACATTACAATGTTACCAGCACAAGAGTTAAATACCAAAACAGCCAACTGCATGAGAGAGAGAGAGAGAGAGAGAGAGAGAAAGAGAGAGAGAGATACAGAATATATAAATCGTTTTTTTTATATAACCAGAATGCCATTATCCAACTTGTTGAAGGAAATCTCTGATCTAAAAAAACTTTATTCAAATTCTTTAAAACACAACTCCATTATCCCTGCTAATTGGTCTATCCTGACCAGCTGTGCCATGTGTACAACACCAAAGCAATACAGTATACAGTATACAGAAAGCATACCCTCCAACTGTACCTATTTAGCAGTTACAGTACCGGTTTTTAATGGTCTGTACCGGCTAAAAGGGCTCCTGTACCAGATTCTGACCCCAGCTGTTCCCTCCCCCCTATACTCCTTTTCCAGCCCTTCTGCATCTGATCACTATAGTAGAGCTGCAGGGACAGACTCCTACAGCTCTGTTATAGTGACAAGACCCTCTCCTGTGAGTACTTAGCACATATGATAAGATTTTACACCTTATCATACATGCAAATGAGAGCAGATTAAAGCCCCGCCCATTCACAGGACAAGCCATGCCCCTAAGTGTACCGATTTTCTATGATAAAATGTTGGAGGGTATGCAGAAAGGTCAGCAAAGGAATATAAATGTACACTTGCCACTCCAGTAGAAAGATTGAGTGCATCTTCAATATCAAGATTACTACTGTGGTTATAAAATATATCTTTGTAAGCATAAGTATTATCTGTCAGCATAAACTTCCTACCATTTCCTTTTTCTTTTCCACTGCCTGCACATATCACTTTTTTGGAAAAATGCAGCTGTCAAAATGTAAAATTATACATGTCATGTGGTGATCTAGGATAACATATTTCTGCCTGGTACTTGTAAGGGTTTTATTTATATTAATGTTTTTTAATAAACACAGATGGTAATATCAGTTGGCAGTGTACTTACATTCTTCAGGTAGGGATGTGTCTAAAATGCGAGCTGTATAAATATTTATTAACCACTGCAACACTATAAACCAGGACGGGAGTGAATTGAGAAAGCCTGGAAAAAATTTAGCATGAGCATGAAAGGTATAGGGTCCATTTATTGCCAGCCAGCTACACCCTAACATGAAAAGAAATAATTGGTCAGCACACGCATAGTATATATACCTGTAAGTAGGCTAATTCACACAGCTTTTCACATTCTCCAAACACTTATGATATGTACTTTTGTCAAAGACTTTATCTGCTTTAACATGACAATCAATTCTAACAAGAAGCGATGGTGTTGATTGTTTGCATGCTCACTTTTGATCTTGTCTGCATATCTGTAGTAACATTTTGTTGTGGCTTGGGGCTTAGCAAAATCCTGTTGATACTTGTTCCACTGATTGATGGAGCACACATAAATGTCAGAAAAATAGGTGTTCTGACAGTATGACAGTTTTAGCAGGCAGCAAACAACCTGAACAAGAAATACTTGCTATTGTTATTTTATTTGCTATTGATGTTATCTGTCAAGTTTGATTAATCATTTGCAAAATGAAAAATGACTTAAAACTATTAAATGTACTATTCACTAAAGCATATATTATCCTCCTCACACGTGAATACCTGTAGGTTCATATTAGGTTAATAATTTCATTTACTAGTGGAGCTGTTAAAAGTCAACCAATCCACATTGTTAAGCTGGCCACACACTAGAGAGATTATCGTTCCCAGCATGTGGCTGCCGATAAACGGGACGATTTCCCCCTGGGGAATGTCCCGATATCGGCACCAATTTTTATTGCAAACCACCAGATCGGATTATCGGATGGCAGCCATTATTTTTTGATTATCGTCTGTTTCTGACAATAATCAGCACCATACACTACAGCGATAATTCGACCAATCCACGATAATTCGAAGATCGGGACAATAATCGCTCTAGTGTATGGCCAGCTTTACAGTTAATATAGTCTAACATATCCAAGTAGATGGAGAGCAATAGACAGTACAGTACATCCACTAGCAGATATTTCAAGGCATAGAATTCCAATGGACCTCCTAAAACGTGGAGGGAGTGACATAAGATTCTGGCCAGGCAAGCACATGCTGGCTTTCATGCTCCCATGATTCAACATAGCCCCAATAGAGTTCTAGATATTTCCCAGTAGTGGGCCTTAATATACCTCAATATGCCCCAACAATTCATATTGCATTCTGATGAGCGTATTGATTTCTACTATGGCAGCATATGGTGCTTCACTGCAAGGCCATTATAGGCACTAATGGAGGATTATGCAGCCTCCAGGTGGGGTGTATGTGGTACTATTTTCGGGCATATAGAGCATTCTTATAGGAGCATATGTAGCACAAGCACATATTTTTCTGCTAATAATGAAGGCATTATTTAAAAATGTGCTTGGATGATTGGCAGGAAGAGAATTCCCTTTTTCATTTATGTTACTTTCAATGTATGTGATTTGTTGTGTGTGATTGGCTGTTTTGTGACAGATCATCATATGGAAGCCGGATGGTGACTGCTGGAAATTGTCGCCTGTCTCCATCTGAGAAAGCGGCGGTGCTGTGACTCCTGCAGTCGCAAAGAGTCATCCAAAGACCGCTAAGTGTTTGTGCCTAATCCTAACCTTCCTAACCCTAACTCTCCATTCAGCTGGCGGCTGTATCATTGTTTTAATAGGGCCGGTCAGACCGGCAACTGCATTCCCCTTCCAATTAGTAACATGATATTAATTGCTGTTTCAGCAAGTAAGCATAGTAATAAGTACAGAGTTTTGGACTTTCTTAGCTGTCGTTGAAATAATACAATTATTGTATTCCTCTGTAACCTGTGTTTGGCTAACACTTTGTGATTACTGTATATGTGATAGTTGCTTTTACATGATAATACAGCACACAGATGAGGAGCCACAGTGGCAACCATTTATGCCGCACTTCTTTTGTTAAAAATTTGAAGTATTTCTTTCATCACACACCCCATTAGACATAAGAGCTATGTGACAATAAGATTATGTAGTGACAAACAAAAATAAATTCATGCATCCTTTTAAATGATGGACACAAAATACATATTACAGACTTAATAATGTGTGCTTATTTTCCATAAATATTTTTTAGACAAAATCCATCTGCGGTATTCTTCTGGCATATTACTTCATGAGCTCCTCAGAGCCATTAAAATAAGTGACCTACATAATATGCAGCTGTTTCCCATAGTTACACAGTTAATAGCCAGGTATGGGAACCACCTACCTTGTTATAAATAGGAGAACAACATGACATTATGACAACCGAAAATCTGTTTTGTTTGTACTTGCCCTTGATTTCAAAAGAAATGTTTGATTCACATCACAAGGCATCTATCCTTACTGGGTCACTAATCATTTTCCTAGCTGGAAAAGTCAGGGGAATTAAAGCTAAGGCAGAGCAAGCTATTCAGCCAAACTTCTGTAACACAAATAATATATCCTATCTTAATACAGTATTTAGAATGAAAATACAAAAGGGGTGAATTCGCTATGCAGGAAAAATACTGGAACACACATTCAGTGCTAAACGGTATACATACAAAAGTTCACTAAAGCCTTCTGCAAAATTGTTCCATTTGTTAGGATTTAACAGCATGGGAGTGAGTTAGATAAAAGCAAATAATAATGATTTATGAAAGTGCCATACATGGCAGAGGCTGATTCTTCTTCATATTGGTGTCCAGCTAGCAGCTTGTGAAACAAATATAAACACAGAATTAGTGGCACTGTTCATATATGTCATTCCTAGTATAGTACTATTGACCACTGTGTTAATTAGTTAATTGACTTAAGCCGGGTACACAGCTATGCAATTATCAGGGCGATCATACAATTCCAGAGCATTTGGAATGAAACTGCAAAAGTATGTACACTCTCACAATCTTTATTTGTAGTGATAGGAAAGTCTGCATCAAGTGATTTGGTTTTATGAACGTCCTAAAAATCACAAATACTGATGGCACAATATCGGAAAAAATGAGTAGTGTGTAAACAGGTACGACCATCTGTGCAACCTTTCTTGCAGCTTAGACAGATATCTGTACATTGGACTGGATTCAGAGCTACGCTTCCGGATGTTTTTCAGAGGGTGCAAGTTACTGTAAGTGTAAAAATGTGTAGTAAAAAAAAAAAAAACACTGAAAAATTAAAGGTAAAAAAAAATACATATTCCAAATAAAAAAATAAATAGATATATTTCACATTTAATAAACATTTGTGGTGAAGTGGCACCACATCAGGGCATGCTGATTCTTATTGTGTGCCAGCATGCCCTCCCATCCATGGACCGATGAGGCCTGTAATGTCCCCATTAGTAATTTAATAAAATGCAGGGCTGGCCCGTCACAGTTAAAAGAATTGTGACATTAAATAAAGTAAAAACATATTAAAATCATATTTACCTGCTTTGATGGGATCTTCTTCTGTAATGGATTCCATCTTGTAAGCTTTAAATCCTTAGGAAGTCTTGTGAAAATAAAAAATCCCATGTACGAACGCCGAACCATGTCCTGCTGCCAGGACATCCCACCGCTAATGACAGGTCTACTCTCACTGGGTTTTATTTATACCCTCTGTCAGTGTAAGAATGTTCCCACGCTGACAGAGGGTATACATAGAACCCACAATAGAACTGCCATCATAGTCTATGTTACAAAATAATGATGTGTATATACACAAGGAAGTTTCTTAGACAAACTTTACATTTTTACTTTCATTTATGTAACTATTAATATGTATCCTCATGTGTGGGAATAATGATAGTTAACTAAAGAAAAGTATGTGGTGAAGTACATTTTTTGATGAGTAATTTTCAGGGTCATATATTCTTCTAAACATTGGTAAAATAAGTGGGTGCATGATCAAAAGGGGGTTTAAAATCCCCTCCACACTTCCCAGGAGCTTCAGTTGTAGGCTTTTAATATTTTGTGGCCACGCTGTAGTGTATATAATGTATGTAAAGGAGAGTTTTATCTAATTGTACCATCTGCACCTTGTATTTGAGGCGTTTACTCTACCCAGCTATTTAGAGGTTTATATCGGTCCGTTAGTGCTGCAGTGACGCGGACCGTATTCTCCATTCCCTAAAGGGAGAGCCGACTACCTCAGTGTGGTTACTAGGAGCTATAACAAAGAACCTACTGTGACCTCAACAACTAGTACAGAGAACTGATTACCTTGCTGTGGATGTAAGGAGCTTTAACAACGAGCCGATCGTGGCTGCAAGTGGCCATCATAGAAAGCCTGCTGTGGACTTACACGATCATACGGAGAGCGAGACATACTGCTTGTCCAGGGAGGATAAGTACTATTGTTTAAATTTTCTTGATTGAGCGATATATTTAAAGGTCCACTATTTTGCGCTTTTGATTGTTGCAACAAAGTACTTGTAAATATTCAAGCCAAGCTCCACATCCCCTTCCAATCTATCTCTCTCTGTATCATCACTGGTGCTCTACCCCTGATCGAATTCAGCCTATATTACAAGGTTACTCGAATAGTTTTGCGCTACCTACCTGAAGTACAAGACAATACTCCTTTTTCTATCTGTATTAAGGACTTCCTACAAATTATCCACCCAACAAAGGATTATTGCTTTGTAAGGAGCTTATTAATGCTTCCTTTTGGTGCAATGTGTCAGTATTAATCTGGTCTCATTTTTATTTATATTTTATTTTTTAATTGTTGATTGCTTTTTAGCATCTACTTTTTATTATACTGTATCTGGTAGCAGATTATTTATACATCTGTTCATGTTTAATAAATTGTTGAATATAAACTAGAAGTCATATATATATATATTATTTTTTTTTTTTTTTTATTTATATATATTTTCTCATTATTCTGTTTTTTATATTGTAAATCTTATCTGTGTTTGTCCCACCAACACAGCCCTGGTTTTTCTTTGTTTTTATACTATTAGTTTCTCAGGGATTCACAACCCCTTTTTACCAGCTGCGTGGGGTGAGACATTAACAGTTTGTGGTATTTCTGATTCCCTAGGTGCCCATACTGGTGTGTGTTATTGTTGTTTTTGTATATAATGTATGTTTCTGTTTTTATATTTTTGAAGAACAGATAATTGAAAGAAAGGAAAAATGTATTTATTAAATATTGGTCCAGATTCTGAATTGAATATATTTTTGTGACATATTTTGCAATGAATAGCAGGCAAATGGAAATATAGAGCACATCCAAAGCCAAATCAGTCTGTATAGTGCATAAATTGGGTGGGAAGCAAGGAGGCGGTGCTCCTTTATCGGTCTGAATGCCTGCTCTCAGCTGCTGGCAATGTATTTATAAACAGCACTCATACATGGAGTGCTGAACGCTGTCTTAAGCTGTCAGCCTATGAGAGCTTGCTTAGAGTTCTGTAAAAGCCACACCCATCACTATAATTATTAGTACATAAACCATACCTCCCAACTGAATCGGGACAGTCCTGATTTCAGGTGACTGTTCACTGTCCAACCCACCTTAGAATTGTCTCTCTGCCTTAAAAAATTTTTAAAACTATGTTTATTTTTCCTCACTACAATGCAAAAAGGGGTGTGGTCTAATTAAATGGGGAGAGTTTGGGTGGGACCAGGTTTGTCTCATTTTAGTTTTTTATAATGTTTGGGGGTATGCATAAACCAAGCATCAGACAGGTGCAAGTTAATAAAGTGCATATTTCTGTAGCTTGTGTAAATTTGCTGTTACTGCAATTGGTCCAATGTCCTGACACCTCATCTCAAGGTGCAGTAACCCATACTGCATGCAACTGAGAAGAGTAGCGCACATGTCCTATTTTTAAGCACACAGGGGGTGATTCAGAGATGCGATTGCGAAAAGATCGCAAATATACGCACCTTAGGTAAGATCTTAGCAGGTTCCAGCCCACTGCATAAACAGTCACTCCCCTTGCAAACAGCGGTGGATCTTACAGTTAGACCACCATTGACTTGCCCTAACTCTACGCTGTCATTTGGGATCTTAAGTGACGTGGGAGCGTTCATTTAAGATCCTAAGTGTCAGTCCTCGCCCACTTTCCCTCATTTCCCTGCCTCCCCCCGCCCATTTCCATGCAAATCCTTAAGATCTTAAAGATTCGCAGCACTTAAGATCTTAAGTGCTTGCGATCGATTCAAACTTACGCTCTTAGCGAATTTACGCTCCTAACCGCTACGTAGACGGCATTGCACTATTACTACGCATGCGCAGCAATGCAAATTTTCTAAGATCTTAAATATACGCTCCTAAGTGCCATGGAAATCGTATCTCTGAATCAGCCCCACAGTAACTGTCCATTGGCAAACAGTAACTGCGAGTTAGAATCTGTTATTGCCTTTCAGTGATTGCTTTTATAGTGCAGCACTCTGCAGATAGAGGCTTCCTCTGATCTGGGTCTGAAGGTTTCAGGAGAATAGAACATAACTTGCAGTTGAGCTGCTCTGAACTTTCATTTCCAGGTATAATCTGACAGTGATTTATCTGATCATCCTTTTACTCCCTTAAAGTTCCATAAATCAAATGCGGAGGAGAAAAAAAATCTAGAGCTGTAAATGATGAGATAGTTAATTAAAGATATGCACAGAATGGATGTGCTATATTGTGGTGTCTCCATAAAATCACACATACTTTCAGCTGGTAAAAACAAAGATAGAGCTGTTCTAAAAATCATTTCTGTGTCATGATATTAAAAAACAAAATAACAAAAAAAAGTCACCCTTCTCTCATCTCATAATGTTTTGCTTCCAATAGCGAAGCAAAGAGAAAAGCAATAAAACTTAATATCACAGTGATGCCTTCTCTTCAATCCGTTAATTCAGAATTCTTGTACCAAAATGAGATAAGAATTATCCAAAGTTTAATTTACAGTTTCTTGTTACATGCCATGCAGAAAGCCTAGTAAGAAATGTCTACATAAATCTGCCCAAGGTTACAATAATAAGACTGTAGCTACTTTCCATTAGCTTGTGCTTCTCATCAGACTTCAAACAGGGCCCATGTTACTCAGAAAAAGCTGACTTTGTTTCTCAGATTGTATATCCTCACACATTGATTTTGAAGAGTACAGGAAAAGTGAAAAAAGCAAAGCTCTGATTGATGGTCATTTTTATAGAGCTGATGGAGAGATATTCTTGCAGACTAACTGCCTGCCATGACAGCATTGTCCCAGATCTACAGACGTGCTGCTCATCCTATATTTCATAGCAGGAGGCTTTAGTTATGCTGAATGCAAAAAGTGCATCACATGACATGGGTGTCAACACATGTGGAATGGCAAGATTTATATATCATTTTTATTTTACTGTGTGTGTTTGTGTGTATANTATATATAGTGGCAAAGAGGGTTGTTTACCACGGGTGAGTAAGACAGGGTTAATTTTCTTCACACAGAACTCACAAGTGGAAGACCTAGGGCTAATCAGAGCTAATTAAAGCAGCTTCAGCCTATCAGTAAGGAGGGAGGAGGGATGAGAAGAAGTAGGAAGGGGAGCTCACAGGCAGGTCTGCGATATTCTGCAAGGCTCTAACGGCTCTATTAACCAAGTAGTGATCACTTCATTTTCACGTGATAATTGCCATTTTCATGTGAAAAGCACATTTACAATGCATGGTTCACCAAGGAAAACTACTATTTCCATGGCACATGTCTCCTTTCTTGGATGACAGCCCCTTCACATTTGGGGGGGGGGGGGGGGGGTTCG
>WWET01000017.1:540344-551951 GCA_011038615.1 Limnodynastes dumerilii
TCAGCAGGAGGTTCCAATAACTGTTATGATTTTTCCCTAGGGAAAGGTCCCAATATTGGTGCCACACACTGCTCTTGCACTGATTGGCTGCACAGCCCTCTTGTTAGTCATGACAGGAGGCCCATGCAGCTTTCTGATTTGCTAGCTGACGGAGAAAACCTGGCCAATGTGTGTGCCGTCTGGCCACAGTGTCCCAGTCTGTCTGACTCTAACTACTGGCACGTATAGTGGTAATATAATAATGGAAGCTCTGCATCTCTTGCAGAATACAGAGCTTTCATTTCAATGTATTACCCCTGTACTTGCTGATAATTATAGTCAGACAGATAGGTAAGATAGAAAAACACTAGCCAGGAGGTGGTGGTACAGGATCCGATAATCAAACTTGGCCACATACTACATGATTTCGCCCCCTCAGGACAATAATCAGTCAGAAATGATCAGATTATTGTCCCAAAGACATTCTGGGAGGATAATCTGAGGTTTCAGAAATCCATCTGCACCACATACTAGTGAGTGAATTTTGGCCGATCCATGATAATTGTATGATTATGGCAATAATCACTCAAGTGTGTGGACAGCTTAAGATTTCCCATTTTTCCAAGATTTCCAAACTATGTAGGTTTGGATCATATTGCAGCATTTTTTGAAATTGTGCCTGCACACGCATCTGTGTTATGTAAACACAGTGGGCCTGATTCACAGAAGTGCATGACATCTGTTTATCCAATTTGTAAAGGCACTTAAATAGAAAGGAAGAAGGAAAATATGCACAGAGATCCGTTCCCCACGCCCTCCCTGGCTCATTTAAATCCCTTCCCCCACCCACTCTTATTAAAAATGTGACAAGGCTGCCGTGGCACGCCTCTTTTGACTTAAATAACTACGGACTTGATTCACACTTAAGAACGCGATAGGTTTCTATATATACGGAACTAATAGCAAGGAAACTCCCTTGGCACGCCCCCGGTTTTCAGGTTCTTATGTGACTTACGAGTGCCATAGGGCACCCTTAACTGTAGGTTGGCATTTGAATGCAATAGGCGTCTACTTAAGAACTTAACTGCATAACCGCACCTTCATTTGCTCATTTAAATGCCTCTCTCCACCCTAATCTGCGTATCTGCCTAGGTACTTATTTATGGAACGCCCATTCTTGCGTATGTTACTAAGAACCAACAGATTTTAAGTTTGTAGCGTAAAAACACGGAATTTGTGAACTAAAGTCCTACGCAAATAGCGTATAAAAGTTATTACGTATGCGCAGTGCATCCGTTCTTAAATATACGCACCTAAAAACGGAAGCATTCTTAAGTGTGAATCAGGTCCTACGTTCTTAAATGTTACTATGTAGCTTGCATAATCAGTATGAATACGCATGCAACGTAGTTACATTCTTAAATGTATGCACCTAAGAAGCATCATCTTCTTAGGTGTCAATCTGGTCCTGTGTCACTATGGTATAACATGGTATATTGGATCAGATGATGTTATATTAACTAGATCTATAAAGGTCTTTATCCTTTTAGCATGCAAACCTCATCAGACAATATTAAAGAATCAATACCCAAACTACTGCACAGTTTTCATAATCATGCAGAGATGGACTGAAAATGTTTTTGTGACCTTGGATAAGAATCTGAACATGAAAACATATGGTCAGCTATAGACAGGTCCAACACAAAAGTAAGTAATTAGCACACTATTATATTTAATCTTTTACCAGTGCAGCAGCCACAGAAATGAAACTCCTAACAAAAGTAACACAAATATCAAATATTACTAAAAGTTTCAAATCGTTACAATTATTTACAAGTGCAACGCCATATGGCTGCTATGTCACTATAACTTCATTGACTCCTGTATAATACAGATAATTGTAGTGGCTTCTTTACAATGTAAATATCATTCTAGTACCACAACCCAACACAGAGAGCTTCCATTTGACAACCACCTAATACAGAGAGTACCCTACAATACAGCCATACGGTAAACCCAGGGTTTGGCGACTTTTGAAATCTTCACTCCGGGAGGTCCCAGATGAAAGAGCTAGAGGCTGGCACTGGGACGTGGCTTAATGGCCATTTATACAGTTTGCGCCTTTAAGGCCCACTCCTTTCCAGTACTGCCTTAATTCAGAGTGTTCCAGGTGGTGGGTGGGACTTGATGACGAAAATCGTGTCATCAAGGCCTGCCCACCCCTAGTAACACTAGGGATTACTATTATGAGAGGCCCAACTGCCTCTCATGTGGGAGACTTGTCGGCTCTCCAGTATTTTAGAAATACAGGCAGCAGAAAGCTGATTTTTGGCTGTCTCTATTTCAAAAATACTATTCATTGAGACATTTTTAAGAATTAGGAAACCCGGCGCACCACCGGACACTACAGCCACCGCAGCGCCGGACACTACAGCCACCGCACCGCCAAAGGTGAGCACTAGGGCCACTATTAGGTCAGGCTGCTGGGGAGGGGGTCATAAGGGAGGCTGTTCGGAGAGGATTAGGGTAGGGGTAAGGGACTCTTAGGGTCAGGCTGTGACGATTATCGGTCCTAGCAGGGGGTGGCCCTATAAACGAAACGATTTCCCGCAAGGGAAATGTCCTGTTATCGGCACCATACACATCCTCTGTTGGTACCGATAATCCTAGCAGAAGAGGGGGGGGCTGACTTTTAGACGCTGCTCCATATCTATGTACAAAGCTGCTCTGTCAACTTTGAATAATACCTTTAAAGCTGTCAGAGCAGCATAGCGCATAGATATACAGCAGCGTCCATTGCAGGGAGTAGTACTGACAAAGATCAGCCAAAACTGCACTGTGTGATGTCTGCCTGCAATAGCCGCTGCTGTATATCTATGTACTATGCTGCTCTGACAGCTTTGAAGGTATAATTCAAAGCTGATAGAGTAGCTTTGTACATACATATGGAGCGGCACCTATTGCAGGGGTAGGGAGCCATTCAGCTTGCTGATTGGCTCCCTTAAAATATCTGAAGCTTGCTCCCGATAAAAAATTATACATGTCAAGCAACCAAATAATCGTACAAGAGCGTTTCTGGTAAATTTATTTGGCGTTTGAAAAATCGATCTTGGCCATCCACTAGAGGGATTATTTGCCCAATCACCGGATAACTGCACGATCGGGCCGATAATCGCTGTAGTGGATGGGCACCTTTAGGGTCAGGCTGCGGATAGATAGGGTTAGGTCTAGGGTAACAGAAGGGGAGCATCAGGGTAAGAATTAGGAAAAGGGTTAGGGTAGAAGAAATACTCAATATCCGCCATGCAGTTTTCGCTTTGGGGATAATTGATTGCTTCTCCTCCATGAGGAAGAAGCAATTGATTTAGGAGCCCTTTCAAAATACAAAGGTATGAAACAGCCCTTTTGAAAAGGTGCCGTTCATATCGCAGACCCACACCTTCCATCGGACAGTGAACCAATGATTAGGCTTTCTAGCCAAAGAGTAGTTTCTCTCCAAGGGCAAGATAGCTCCTTGACTCATCATACAATTTCCTTCTAAAAAAAACCCCAAGCAATAATTAAAGGGTTAAAAACTAAGCCTTACATTAGTCTATGTTAAAAACGAACTTCTAAATGATGGTATCCCAATGTATTAACCTAAGACACAATATAAGCCGGCATTTATCTTGCAAGTAAACAGTTCATAAGTAATTAAGAAAAAGAAATGTAGCATACTTTAGTCCAGTGACAAATGTAATATATATGATTTGTGTCCTCATTGCAGGAGCAGATGATGCCAGTTGGGTTTTTACTTGTAGAACTCATTAGCCACAGTTACTGAATCTTTAATTAATTGACTTACTTTTTTAGTATACCTGAACATAATTCACTTTAGTTGTAAATGCTCTATAAATTTCCCAGTTACCAGATGCAATTCCCTGGAATACCTAGTGCTATAAGAAGCCATATGAACGGAATCACTTGGCTTCTGTGGCAGAAAAGTGCTATTATGTCATATAAGAAGAAACCTTTATATCAATTCATCGCAGAATTGTCAAATCAGAAATTCCTGTAAGGCAAATAGTACTTATTGTGATAATGTAGATTTGTCATTGCAACCCAGCAAAAAACAACCCCAAAACATTATTTTAGGTGTTTTTTTCCTGAATATTATGGTGTTTCTCCCTAAGCACTTATGTGAACAATGCTAAGTGAATAACTGTGACTGTTTTATGATATCAGATTTAGTATTATTATATTACAATAAGCACAACAATCATTTGTGCTGTGTACTTTTCAAATTAACAAATCATGTATGAGTGCTGAATTTAAACACACAGTAAAGCTCTGTATTGGAAAATGGCTTTAAAATTGAAATAAATAACCATGGTATTAAAAAAGACAAATAGAAAGTAATAATGTGTCCTAAGCTTTAATGCCTTATTACTTTTATCCATTCAGCTTAAATATGTTGATGATAACTAACAAAATGCTTTGCCTGAATAGATGTCAGGGTGAAATGAAATCAGAATTTTAACCGCTGAACCACGACAATAATGCCTATTTGCAGACATTTGAAGATTTACTCCTGGAAATTGTGGTTCTGGTGATGTAGTATGAAAAAGAGGTGATTAAACTCAATGGAGCTGAGCTAGAGCTACGCTTACATCTTCTTTAAGGGTATAACAGGTGCAAGTTCACACTTGAGCAAAACCATGTTGCATAGTGAACGTACGTTAACTTAATTATTTTGCTTGAACAGCATTCTTGTATGGATATCATGGGTTTGGATCTAAGAACTGAATGCACACAAGTAAGGCTTCTTATAGCAGATCAATTCAGATTTGAAATGAACATACTTATACTCTTTACAATGTTCCAGACTCAATAGAAGTACACCACTGAATGTGGCCCAGATGGCTATTTTTTTACCTTGATGTTTTGCCTGAGAATATTTAAAAGTAACACAGCCTGTATGGTGCACTTCTTGCAAGCATTATCCAAAAAAGGTAACTCACATTTTATACCAATGACTTGAATTGTGACTTTGTCCTAATCTGTTTTGGAGGTAACATGAAGGCCAATAACAGCCTGAATTGTTTTATCATCAAGTTTTAAATAACATGACCTCTTAAGAATAGCACCACCAATTAGTCTACATCATATTGTAAAAGAAAAAGAAAATCTTTAGACCAGCACACTGAGGCCATAGCTGCATTAACTGTGATGACCGCACTTAATGAAGACATCTGCCCAAGGGAAAACAAGGTTACTAACTCATTTTGTATAGGTCACCTAGCAAATATCACATGATTTAGAACACTGTCAGAAGCCATACTAATGTAGTTTACTTTCAGTTTTCAGCTTTTTCTTAGGTCCTTATGTCATATGTCTTAGGTCATTATATCGTATTAAGAAAATGCTATCTACAGTTTAGTATGTGTCACATCACTGCAAACAAACAAGTGCTATAGGACATTATATAATGGAAAACACTTGACCTTAATGAAAACAAAAAACAACTTAATTCTTAGAATATTAACCCATAAAAGCACAAGTATTGCACACCATTCTTTTATCACTCAGCAAAGATGGCACTTACTTTATGTAGTATGGCACTTTATTTGGTGAGATTGCCCTCTCCCAGGGACCCTGGACAGAAGCTGAAAAGGAAAGGTGTACACTTCAGGTCAACTTGAAAACAGAATTGTGGAAAGCATAATTCATCTCTGAAATTGTGCACTTCAGCAGACTTAGATTGGTCAATTTGCTTTATACTCCCTGCAAACAAGAAGGATTAAGCTGCAGTACAGTGATGAATTCAATCTGAGTGAGAATATATTTAGTCATGTACAACAATTAAACACACTGAGCTGGATCCAGACTTAAGAAGAAGCTTGAAATTAAGGGCTATATTTACCAACTTCATTTTTAGGCGATAATGCCTGCTTTCACAGTAAAACGGACATTATCACCTAAAAATGATGAACTTACCATTTACAATAATGCAATCGCCATGGAAATCTTCATACAATTTACGATCCCTCGGTGCTGAGATTATCATTCGGCACCGAAGGTAAACATAACACCATCTCAGGATGGCATTAATGCCTTCATACCAGCGATATCTCCATAGAGGGCATGTATGGGGACAACGCTAGGATAAAGGAATATGCACTAATGTAAAAAAAAAGTAAAAAAAATGTGTTTTTTTTATTGTTTTTAAATCAAAAAAATATACTAATACATTAAAAACATTAAAACATGTATAAAACTCACCTGTCCGGGAGACGCGTCTGACTCTGAAGATTTCAGACCCGATATGAAGACATGCACAATGTTTTTCATATTGGGACTTGAAAAGCCCACTCTTCCTATACTAGTAAACCAAAATGAGGAGTAAAAGTCTGAATAACAGCTATGCTCGGACTGTTTCTTTCTTGTGTTTTTTCACTGATTTGTTTCATAATTTATTTTTCTATTTACCTACTTGTAGGTATTGATAGTCTGTGAATATTCCCCATACAGAATGCCTTTACTGAACAACACAGTATCCCATGCATATAAAAACATGCTTGGTAATAAAAATAAAAATATTTATCAAAACTTCTGATGATTTTTTTTTTAATTGAACGCCATACATTCTTATTCGTATGCTAAAATATTTAACATTTGATACAAAACACTCAGTCCACAATAAAACACTGGTCAGGAAAACATAAAGACTTCTGTTGTAGAAGAGGAATTATCAAGTTGGATATAAGCTGATCGTATGACACTCAAATCTCAAGACAACCTCTTTGGAAGATTTCATGACCAGTTTTCTATTTATTTTATTGTTGCTGATACATTCTGCTGGATAATTACTATAAAAGCAGACAAAGGTAAGCACTAAATCCTTCTCTACTAAGGGTTCTATTTAGTAACAATATCTTTTTAACAAAGCAGCATTAGATCAAGGATTGCAGCTTATTGCAATTACCAAATATTCTATGTAGCTTTGCTTAAAATTAATTTATTTGCATTTTCTAGTAATTCTTAATGAGTTTTCTCAAACAATGTTAGTGTCTTTTAGAATCATCTTTTATGCGCATGCAATCCATTAATTTGCGCATATATAGAAAAGAGTAATAGAGAGAGGAGAGCGGTAACACTGATTTACTGCCAATTATCGTGCAGAGCATGGAAATACCAATTTTTCCCCCCCAAAAAATGATCCTAAAACTCTGTACTCTAATAATCGTATAATTTAGTTATCCTGAAAGATCTGACTGTTACTATGCTGATCCTGTTAGTGGTCACACAAGACAGTGGTGCAATATCCCTAAATATCAGACACTTGTTTAGCCACTATACAATGTCTCTTGCTATCAGAGCATGACATTGGAAGTGGGAATATAATATAGTGGATGCAGTTGATGGAATGAAGGGAAAAATCAATATTCCGGGAAAAAAAAAATTCCTTTCCAAGTTATTGTTAGGCAACGGGACAGGAAGGGGTTAAGGTTAGGCTCTTGAGAGGGGAAGGTTAGGGTTAGGCTGCGGAGGTCGGAGGGTTAAGGGAAAGTTTGGGTTAGGCTGTAGAACAAGGATGGTTAGGGTTAGGCTGTGGAGAGCATAGGGTTAAGGTTAGGGTTAGGCTGCGAGAAGGAGATGGTTAGAGTTAGGCTGTGGAGAGCATAGGGTTAAGGTTAGGGTTAGGCTGCGAGAAGGGGATGGTTAGGGTTAGGCTGTGGAGAGCATAGGGTTAAGGTTAGGGTTAGGCTGCGGGAAGGGGATAGTTAGGGTTAGGGTTAATAAAAATGATCTTTTTGCATTCAGCTATTTGAAAATCGTGCGCTCGCAGGGGCCATCTCCTCTCAGTGCAGATTGCCAAACAGTGACAGCAGTCAGCACCTGCCTGCCGGAAATCTAACTGGCAACCACATCCATAATATAGAGTGCGGTGGAGTAAATTATATCTTCAATAACAGGATTACCTGTTAAGAATGGGTTGAGAAAGGCTAAATTCTTTACCACTTGTTGAATCTTAATGCGCTGCTATCCCCATCCAAAATTCTCCAGCACTTGAGCTTTCTCAAATGCCAAACGCTATGTATGAAAGTTCTGATTAGGTAGTGCGCTTTACGTGCAGAATTCAGCCTCCACACAGGGACCTGGTCACCATGAATATGAGATACGCATGGTGGGTGGGTGGGCATATGCATAAGGACATGGCTAAGCCCTCATGTGTAATTCACTATTCCACACACACAAAGGTGTGTATGGTCCTAAGCACGGATTCACAATCCACACGTAGAAGAGCAAGGGGAGTGTCCTGTTCTGTGTGCGTGATGTTGGAATTCAAAATCCTTACATTAGCCTCCACAACAGAGCATGATGTACAGATTTAACCTTTCACTCTGGATCAGGGGCCAGATTTACTAAGCTGCGGGTTTGGAAAGGTGGAGATGTTGCCCATAGCAACCAATCAGATTTTAGCTGATATTCTCTAGTATGTAAAATGAAAGTGAGAGCTAGAATCTGATTGGTTGCTATAGGCAACATCTCCACTTTACCAAACCCGCAGCTTAGTAAATCTGGCCCCTGGTCTCAAAAATTGATTATTGTTTACTTTTTCTAGAAACATTATGTTACATATCACTGTACATAGGATATTTGTCATTAATATCACATCCTGTCCTAAAACAAATACATAAAGATAAAATAAGGTTTTTTGAGTGAGAGACGAAACCTGAGCTCATAGAATTAACACAGGGAAACACAGGAAACACATATAAAATAACACATGTATAAAATACACACATAAAGAGTCCTAGTTTGGATTAGAAATGATAAATCAAGCTGTGAGCTACAGTTTTGGATATATGCATAGATTTATAGACTGTATCATATTCTCAAATTTAATGCTCTTTGTTAAATCTGTTGTGTCTGTTGTCAGAGTTATGGGGTACATATGTGTTGCGTTTTTGTAACAGCAATAAGGCATAAACGATGCAACATTGCAATTCAGTCATGGATTCTTGCAGAGTTTACTTACTTGAAAATTGTAGCGAGGAATATAGTCTAGAAATCTAATTATGACAAATCCTATGTATTCTATACATCCCAATTAAACGTAACCTGCTGACCCAGAAACTGAAACACAGGGTTGTAAGTAAGCTACTGAGTTTCATCTTGAAAGGAGACTGGGTTTTATATCTACAAATAACTAAACTACAGTAACTGCTCAGATATTTTGACTGTAGTATTTTTGTAAAAGCAGATATTTCAAAGCTCACTAAACTGTCCAACTTGTGTCAGTTTTTGCGTTTTGTGTGTATACCTGAGTCCCCTGATAACTCAACTAGAATTCAGAAATTGTGATCTTATTCACCAATGAAAATAAGCACATTTCACAGTTTATGAAGAAACACGCAAATGAATGAATGTACATACCCTAGAGGATACAAAGTGCAAATGAACTTTATGATAAACTTGATAAATGTTTATTATCACACAGCTGTTGGAAATAATGGTTTAGAACTTATTGTGCAGAACACTGTGATTCTACAGGGACCATACTAGGGTGAGATCAGGTATGCCAACAATGTCATTTGGATTTAATGGAGACATTGATTTATTACTTCCAGCCCAGAGATGGCCTATATTATGGATGAAAGAGAAATTTGTCATCTGTTGGACTGTCACTGATCTAAACAAGTGATAATAAAGTTCACTTGTTTCTATCCAAGGAAGGTGATTGACTGTTTGTCAGGGATGTGAATAAACAGAGTGGACAGTCAATGTAAAGAGCAAACTTGTGATTTATCAAGAGGTTGATTAAGTCAGACAACACGGCCCTGATGTTATAAATTAGGATTTTAAACAGGACCCTATTAAAGTGTTTTATTTCAGATGTCTAAGATTTATTTCAATGTCTAAGAGATTCTCACAGCCTGGGTTTGCAACTTATTTACTTTTACAATACACTGATTAAACAAGCATTCTCCCTTTATAGTAGCCAAAATCAGCAAATAGGTTTCTAGATTAGATGCAAATACTTAGTGTTTGCTCCTAGGGTTTGGTCTTCTCTAGAGCCCCTGATTATTGGGAGATGCTTGTGTGGCACGCCCCAGCAAGTCACAATCCCTGGAACGCAGCCCCAGGTGTAGCTAAGCACTAATAACTAGATGAGTGAAGAGATCAACAGTGTTTATTAGTGCTCACAAGGTAATACAGAAAATCATTAAATTGTAAACCTGGAGCAACAATAAAATTAACAATGGCAAAATGCAAGTATATAATGAATGTAAATACAGGCAGGACAGAAGGCAGTGGGTATACTAGGCAGAAGGAGGTTACAGGAATTAGATCGGAGAGAAACACATGTTAACAAATATTGACCAGCAGCCTTCTCAGGGAGAGGAGTCCTATTTGAACAGGCTGACCAGGTGCTAGATGGTGAAAGGTGGAAGAGTCCAACAGCAGCCCCTAGGGACTGGTCAAGAAAATGTCCATGATTAGAAATTACACAATGTCAATGATTGTCCCTAGGGGTGATACCAGATATTACACATCCACAGGGTGTAACAACAGCAAGCAAATACAAACATATAAAAACAAAGCCTAGGCCTGTCTGACCACTAACTGTTACATATACATAGTCCCAGACTACTTTAAGTGGATCTCGTGTCCAGCTTACAAAGATACTACAATGTTGCAGCTGCAGCTCATAGCTTCCATGCTGTCTGGTCCCTCCAGAGGCCACCTGTTTTACTGGCTTCAGGAAAGAGACCCTGGCTCCTTTCCACACAGCCTTTTTTTTTATACATTATTGACAGAAGTGTTACATTCATTACCTGGGTTGGTTGGCCTGAAGACCTGAAATACTCCACTGAAAACCCCAGGAACCCTTGTTGGATTATCTATCTATCTATCTATCTATCTATCTATCTATCTATCTATCTATCTATCTATCTATATTATTTCAGTTATTATTTAATTTATATCTCCAGTTCATTAAAATCATGTAGTGCAAGAACAAAAAGGAGGTCCTGTCCTGAGATTGTACTAACTTGTGGCAGGTGTCTAAAAGATCAAAAAGCTCTTATACATTTTGAATATTACATTCTAAAAATATCCTTCTCCTGGTGTCATGACACCATCTGGTCATCAAAGCTGTTCTCCAGCCCCCAAAAGAAATAAAAGTCTCAGTAATTGCCATGCTGTTCTCTTGGCACAATTACAGTTGCAGATATATAATCTGCATTTTGAACTATATCCTCTGCCGTGTTATGAAGTGTATGGTAATATAAAATTAAACTCTAAGGACTTTGCATTTAAACTCTAAAGGACTTTGCATTTTTTGTGGACTCCTAGGATAGCAGATACCTTAATAGTAAAAATTAGGTGTCAAACAATTTATTTAAATGATATAATGATAAGATATTCTGAGAGATAATTCTGGACCGGATTCACGCATAAGAAGCGTACGCTTCTTAGGTGCAGATCTTTAGTAAATGACCTACCACGCATGCGTGGTAAGTCATGTAACGCAATCTAAATACCAGTTAGGTACTTTTCAGTATTTTCAGTAGAAAGAGGCGACGCAATGCTTTTTCTTATATTGGGATTTTTCATCCAGTATAGGTACCACCACAAATT
>WWET01000017.1:563984-575014 GCA_011038615.1 Limnodynastes dumerilii
GTCTGCCCATTTGTTTATTCAAAACTATACTAACCCTAGACCCTATTTACCCTCAATTTAGTTTACAATTTAGGATATCCTTATATTTATCCCTAGCATGTTTAAACTGTTCTACTGTATTGGCCTCAACCACCTCAGATGGGAGGCTATTCCACTTATCTATCACCCTTTCAGTGAAGTAATTTTTCCGCACATTTCCTTTGAATCTACCACCCTCCAGTTTATATTCATGCTCTTGTGTTCTATTACACCTTTTCAGGATATGGCTGCCCTCGTGCTGTACTCGGCTCCTCAAGCCCGACTCCGGCATAATTAGTTTCCCGGGGAGCCGGCTACACGTAGCGCTTGCCCGGGATCATCCCCTTGTCCATGGTGCTGTTTCAGTGCATCTTTCCGGGCTCCAAGGTTGCTCGAACGGGGCAAAACTTGGGTCCACGCAGGAGCTCTATTAAAACGCGCCCTGCTTCCTAGGAGCGCCAACCGGAAGTCCAATTTTTTTATTTTTCCGCACTCCCACATAGCATGAATAAAGGTAGCTAGGGACCCTTTACACTTAGGGCATATATCTGGGAAGGAGCTGTCCATTTGATGCCTCCTGTTTGGAGGAATATATGCTCTATTAATCGTACGAAAGTGGATTTCTTGGAGTCTAGCTGATTTAAGAGTTTTAAGGGATTTATCATAAAATGGGGTAAGGTCCTTTAATGCAGCAACCTACGGTATATTAACCTGTCATTTCTGAACCAAGGGGCTCCAAGACCCTTCAGAGGTACTACCAAGTAAATCTTGTTGTAGGTATTTTGTTTTATATTTTTTATTTTTTAATGAAATGGAGTAGCTGCATAAGTTGATTATTCCTGCTCTGCTGTGAGGACGGTCTAGGTAGTGATTGGGCATAATGTCTAACTTGTAAGTACATATAGAACTGTTGATTTTTTAGGCCAAATTTCTCTTAAAGGGATTGAAAGGTGAGTATTTGCCCTCCTGGATCAAATATATCATTGGTTATTCTTATACCTTGCTGCTTCCATTTTACAAACCAATTATTATCTAGGCCGGAGGGAAAGCTAGGGTTACCCGATATAGGAACATATGTGGAGTACAGAGGATTTCTATTATATTTTTTATTAATATAGATCCACGAGCGGTAGGTATCTCTAAACAGCACATGATTAAAATGACGATGGGGAATATCTCTTTTTCTGCTTAGTAATAGTGCCGCCGGTGAAAATGGTCTAAAGCTTTCTTCTTCTAGAGATTTGCTGGTATAAGTATAAAATAAATGAGGAACATGGAAATAGCGCAAAAGGACACTCAGCAGCACATATAAAAACACCAGAGGATCTACCAATCCTCTAAATATAAACATAAGTATATAGTAAGGTATAACTATATTAGCGCTAAGCTTTAATCCTACAGTGTTGGCAATGTGAGGTTGAAAGGGGAGGGGGGGGGGAGGATAATGAAGCAGAGATGAGGTGTAGATTCTCTTCTTCTGACAAATCGCTCTCCAAATGACACCAAGGTAAGGAGAAAAAACAAGTTTTAATATATTATAACAGACAAACAATTTATATGAAATACAAGCCAGCTGTACCACAAGAAACAGTGTCCATGGAGGAAAGGGCCATTGGTGAGGAGTGTGCAGATGGTATAGTCCCGGGATTCCACTTCCTCCACTGTTTGATCGATCCTCCTGCTCTGGGCCAACGCTGGAGACTTGTGCTGGGCTGCTGATCGACACGTTTTGGGCTGGATCCGCCCTTTCTCAAGATCTGTGCAGCCTGAAGAATCCTCCGGAGTATTTATTGCCGATGGTAATTGTTCCGGTTTGCGGAAGGGGATTGAGGGGGGTGTGTCTATTTTTTGCCAACACTATAGTAATCTCAGCGCTTAAGGAAAAAAATCGTTGAGTGATACAAATATAGGATCTCACAGCTCTACACATGTATTAACACTATTACTGACAGAATGAAGTTAAAGCAGACATGGAATAGGTCCTATTTAAAAAACGATACACAATAAAGGTTAAGACAAGACTGGGCAGAGTATAGAACCTTTACATAATAGCATGATGGCACTTGCCTCAATAAAACAAATTACAGTGCAGTGTCATGCTGCCTTCTAGCATAATACATCCCCTCCAGCGTCCCTACGGCGCTACTACGGATCCACGATCGTGCGTTGCCGTAGCAACGCCGGGCAACATCTGCTGGCGCCTGCGCATACGCCCGCCGCGTAGGTCTGGATCAGGCCCATTGTCTTGCTGAAAGATGAACCGTCGCCCTAGTCTGAGGTCAAGAGCTCTCTGGAGCAGGTTTTCATCCAGGATGTCTCTGTACATTGCTGCATTAATTTCCCCTCTATCCTGACTAGTCTCCCAGTTCCTGCTGCTGAAAAACATCCTCACAGCATAATGCTGCCACTACCATGCTTCACTGTAGGGATGGTATTAGCCTGGTGATGAGCATTGCCTGGTTTCCTCCAAACATAACGCCTGGCATTCACGCCAAAGAGTTCAATCTTTGTCTCATCAGACCAGAGAATTTTGTTTCTCATGGTCTGAGAGTCCTTCAGGTACATTTTGGCAAACTCCAGGAGGGCTGCCATGTGCTTTTTACTAAGAAGTGGCTTCCGTCTGAGCACTCTACCATACAGACCTGATTGGTGAATTGTTGCAGAGATGGTTGTCCTTCTGGAAGGTTCTCAGAGGAATGCTGTAGCTCTGACAGAGTGACCATCGGGTTCTTGATCACCTCCCTGACTAGGGCCCTTCTCCCCCGATCGCTCAGTTTAGACGGCCGGCCAGCTCTAGGAAGAGTCCTGGTGGTTCCGAACTTCTTCCATTTACGGATGATGGAGGCCACTGTGCTCACTGGGACCTTCAAAGCAGCAGATATTTTTCTGTACCCTTCCTCAGAATTGTGCCTCGAGACAATCCTGTCTCCGAGGTCTACAGACAATTCCTGTGACTTCATGCTTGGTTCGAGCTCTGACATGCACTGTCACATGTGGGACCTTATATAGACAGGTGTGTGCCTTTCCAAATCCATGTCCATTCAACAGAATTTATCACAGGTGGACTCCAATTAAGCTGTAGGGACATCTTAAGCATGATCAGTGGAAACAGGATGCACCTGAGTTCAATTTTGAGTTTTTAGTTTTTGATTTTTAATGAAGTTGCAAAAAAAAAAAACGTTTTCACGTTGTCATTATGGAGTATTGTGTGTAGAATTTTGAGGGAAAAAATAATGTATTCTATTTTGGAATAAGGCTTTAACATAACAAAATGTGAAAAAAGTGCAGCGCTGTAAATACTTTCCGGATGCACTGTATTACAACATTCAAATTATTATCTGATCATATCAATGACATTTTGAAGATTGTGTCCATCCTCTGAACCAGCATATTTTATGTGTCCAATTGGATTACTTACATAAAACGGAGTTGGATACAAATATAGTGACTGGATCGGTCCTTATAAGATCATATTTTTGTTTCATACAATAAACGAGGAGTGTGACCTTGAATGACCTTAATTATATATTTGGTCACTTAACACACATTTAATATACAGTAGAAATATACCCACAGGGCCAGTTGGAAGTGCATGCAATTCCATAGTATTTAGCTTGCAATATTGCTCTCAAAATTACAACATAACATAGCTCTACTGTAATATTTCTGTAAAAATACTTCAGCAATAGCAGAAAGCCAATAATAATTAATTGCTGTGGCCCTGCTTACATTAACAATGACAAAGATAAGTTAACAGAATTAAACAATTTTCACATTGCATTATTTTGCGAGATGAGATGATCTGCAATTTGAGATTCAACCAGACCAAGCTTTAAAAGCGTCCCAATTATTTCCAACAGTATACTTTCTAATTACTAAATGATAAAATAACCTACTATCATTAACATTTAATCGCCAATAAACTGAACTAAAATGCAAATAACTGTAATTAAAAATGCATCAGCCATTAATTGTCATCCAAGACATATATTTTTTACCCTTTTAATACTTTTCTTAATGAATATTCTCAAACCCAGCCTGTTTGTTTGAAAAAAAAATAATCTAATATTTAAAATGTAAATTTAAATGCTATTAGATAGGATAGAAAGAGAGAAACTTGTTATATATATCCTACTATTTGAATACAGATTTATTGCACTTTCCTATAGCTATATCAGGCCAGTGTTCCCTAAGAAGTCTCCAGTATTGATGCTGATGCTTGGCTGACTCTTGCTAAGTGCTTGTCAGCACTCTGGCTTTAGCTATATGTACCAGGTGCTATCTACAAATTACCTGGCAAGTATGAAAAGGGCAAACCTAAATAGTTCATCTTGCTGAAATGTAAAATAAAATGCCAAAGGAGAAAGACAAACTACTGAAGAATAAAGAAAATTATTCCAAATCATTCACCATGCAGTCTACCAGATGGAGCAGAACAGACCCTTAAAGTGAATGGCATAAATGTCATGGCATACAAACTTTTCATCCACAAGTCCTAGCTGTGCCTGACATACACAGTTATGTTCTTTCCCCTTGTAATGAAAGATCAGGTCTGGATTCGATAGACACACAACCAACAGTGTCCCACAAAGTACAAACCATGATTTGACTACATTTATTTGTAAAGACTCATTACCAATAAATAGTTAAACACTTATTAAACATATGGAAAAGATTATATATAAATATAGATGGCCAGTGGTAGATTTCCCATATGCCTAGGAATGCAACGTTCCTAGAGACACAACATGTTGGGGGTGAACAGGTACCCCTGCGCAAGTTTGGGGGGCCCGTTTTAGGTGCAGATTGAGGCAGAGCGGATGGTGAGAATATTTTCTGGACTTCACACACAATGCTTGTTTTTTTTTATTTGTTTGTTTTTTAGACAGTTCATTGTCCCTTGCACAGGAAGCTTCTAAATTTGTGGTTTCCTCTTATCATTTCCCATTTAGGCTCCTTCTTAACAATTTGTCATCTCTATTGGCCAGCAGACGATTAAATGCAGATGTCAGCGTTAAACATAAGTTCACTTCGTTTACCTCAGACATACATTAGAAATCACATCATTCTTTGCTCACAAAGATGTGGGAGCATTCTGGGACTTGAGTGGAATAGGTTACCTATTCCTGTTTTACCTTCTCTGACTTTAAAGACCGCATGTACGCAATCTACGTAATGAAACACTACGTACATAGCGTAAAATAGTTACTACGCATGCGTAGTAGCTAAAAACGGATATCTAGGCTCGTAACTAAAACAATGTGGTGTTGTGAATCCGCTCCTCTGTCCTTTTCTCTTTCTCTTCCGTCCTGCCTTGTGCACACCCTGCCTTCCCTGCTATATGCACTTCTTCTGCCCATTGATTTCTTCCTGAGTGAGTGTTTGTGGTGAGTCAGTGAGTGCAAGCCCCACTCTCCATTTTGTGTGGTCTGTCCTTGTTGTCATTTATCCATCTTTCTCATTCCCAATGTTATTCCATCTTCTGGTCCACTTTTCTATGCCATCCCTGTTTTCAGGTCTGGTTGCTCATACTATCTCTGGATGTCAGTGTTTTTACATTAGATGGAAGTGGCATCTGGGGGCCGCAACCTCCTAAGTTTCAGTAGCCAAGCTTATGCCCACTATCAGGGGCTCTAGCGAACACCAGACTCCTTGTTAGGCTCTGCACCCTGGTAAGCCACGAACGTAACATCTCTATCCATTTATGTGTACACATTTCCAATCATTGTGTGTTTGTTATTCTGTCCCCCTTGTCTGTTTGTGCCTCTTACAACCACCAATTTGTTTTTGTCTCCAAATCTGTGCCCCCTCTTTTCCACTATGTGCTTAAGTATCCCATTATTTTATTTTCATCTCAGACTTTATTTCATTTTTTCTTAATTTCAATAAAATTGTGTATATTGGGGGGGTTGGGGTGGCCCATTAAGTTGTTGGCTTGACCCCAAAATCTGACCTTGTCTAAGGAGAAAATCAATTGAAAAAAGCAAAAGTGATTTTTAACTGTCTTAAATTGATGTGTAAACATATTATGACAGTATTATTGTTTGCAGTAAGCTGCAAACAGGGCTAAATTATGCCCTGATATACTTGTTTGCTGTCAGAAATGTATTTTCTGTCACAAATTAAGATGAAATTACGTCTCAACATCTCTTCTTGTATCTAGGTTACAGCAACTGCAATGTCATGTTAACGGTTTATGTATAAATATCTAAATAAACAAATACAAGCAGGGCAACGGACAGTATGAATAATGCAAATTACAATAATTTCTGCAAAGTGATGTTAAAGTAACAATCACGTGGTATACATTTTCTTCATATTACCCATCACTCTTACCCTACACCAAACCTATGGCAAACAATGGAAATACAATAAGCCCACTATTTAAAAATGGAGACACCCACAGAGCCACTGTCTCCATAAGCTGTCAAATGGCCAAGGGAAGCTGCGAGAGAACCACAGAAGCACTATGAGTTACCACAGGACAGTTGTAGATGGAAGTGTGATAGACTGAGCAGTTTATAAAATATGCAATAGTGTGATTCTGAAGTGAAATAAAGCTGAGTTATCTCGGTTGATAGTTTGAGAACACGCTGACACTGATATGGCTGGTAATGAAATTCATATATAGGGTTTGAGAAAGTAATGCTATAAGAATACAAGAATCATGGGAATTGTGCATTTACAAGGCCTTAGCATGGCATGGACACCAGGGGATGTTTTTTCTTCTACAAAAGATTGTTAAATAAATGTAAAAATAGATATTGTCTGATCTATGCTGATGTCACATGTACTGTGTAAAGGATTGTTTTTAAAGTGATCAAAATAAAAAATTAAATACACAAAAGAACATTGGGACAGATCCAGAACAACGCTTGTGAGCGAATGTACGCGTGGCGGACATGTAAAATCGCGTTTTGGTAAGAACTGCGCATGCGCACCATAAAAAAATACGCGCCGTAATGTAGCGTAAATGTGAACGTAAGGGCCAAAATACGTCTAAAATACGCTATGTAGGCGGGGTTTGTATTTAAAGTGTACAGTATGGGCGTGCTTAGCTGCGTAAATACGTGTTGCCCATACGTACGTGAGCAGATTGGTTACGTGGGCAAAAGTTAAGGCAGGGTTTGGAAGGAAGCTCCCCCTGTCACTCCCATCTCTCACACTGCGTGCGTATGTGGGGTGTCGTTCTCAGGTGTGGATACGGTCCTATATGACTTTATTTTTTTAATCGGCAGAATCATTAATCTCGTGAGAGCAATGGATTACCTTACACATCCTTAAACTAAACAAAATAGACATAACCAGAGGCGTATCTACCCCTTGGACAGGATGGCACCTGCCAGGGGTGCCAGCCAAAAGGGGAAGGGGGGGGGCGCCGCCCGGTGATGACACCCATGGCTAAGATATAGTGTTGCCTACTGCAGCACTGGTCTGGAGTCAGACTGTGGCTTGATGCTTTTAAAATGATATCTGACTGGCTGCTAGGATACTCGTGGTCACAGGCTTCTCTGTGACTGCGGGACTTCATGTCCCTCGCAAGTCTCGGCCACTGTGAGACTTCAATTCTAGCCGCAGGCACTATCGGAGGACACAGGTAAGGTAAGATAACCTGGGGAGGTTTGGGGCCTGGAGGCACATGATGGAAGTACTGGGGGGAGTGCTAGAGACACATGATGGGAGTACTGGGGGGGAGAGGTGCTGTAGGCACATGATGGGAGTACTGGGGGAGGGCTGGAGGGACATTATGGGAGTACTGGGGGAGGCTGGAGGCACATGATAGAATTACTGGGAGGGAGGTGCTGGAGGCACATGACGTGAGTATTGGGAATAAATGGGTAATGGGGGGTGGGGGGACATAGATACCTAGCAACAGTAACAAAAAACACAAAGCTGCGCTTCTATTATATAGAATAAATATAATATACTCTATAATATAAGAATTGTGTATACATGTATATATAAATAAAAGCAGTGTAGCCAAGGACCAAAATGACCACTGTGTAACTACAAGCAACAAAAGACAGGTCAAGCAATAACCCAGAACCTGCTAGGATATGAAAATAGGATGAGGAAAAAAGTTAACAGAAAATTGATGATCCGGGCACCAAAAGGCTTCCATATCTCTTTACTATTATTATACTATAATAATACAAATGCAAAAAGAATATTTAAAAGAATAGAAATTTTCTTTCAAGCATACTTGACTCAAGTGGTCCTGTAAATGATGTGATCAAGTAGTATGTGGGGAATAAATAAATGTGTTGCATTTTACAAATGTTTTTCTTCAGTTCTGCTTTGACAATAAAATAATAAAGGACAGACATAGGACATAGAAGAGCCGGTCCACTGCACAAAGCTGTGTTTGCAAGGTGGTTGCTGCAGCAAGGATGTCCAAATCTAGAACATGCTCTACTTTCCCCTGTCCTTGTTCTGTCATCATCTTTGGAAAGACATCAATGATAAATTATCACTGGGACAATCTCTTACATATATTTTTGACAGCTGAATGGAGGAAAAGAAGGGAAATTATACTTGTGTTTATGAACCCAATGCCTAACTCTTAAATAAATCTGAATCAATCCATAAATAATCAATCTCATAAATGTAATACATTTTAAATATTTTTAGGGGTTTATTTATTAGTGGGTAAAATCCTTAAATTAAATTAAATGAAAATGTTTGTGCTTTGCCAAAGTATAGTAAGTAACTATGGACTGCAGACTTGAAAAAGTGGCTTTATCGATCGCAAGAATTGGAAAATGCCTGGTGTTTGTAAGCACTGTATGCATAAGCGCTGCCCTACCAATGCCATCCTACACAGGAATGGCACGGGGCATAAAGTTCTTCTGCTATGTAGGAGCGGTGAGGTATACTGATAATACAGTGAAGGTGTACTAAGTGCCCTCCATATTATCCAGACTTACACGCAATACACCCTTTAATTGTGCACTCCGTAGAAGCTTAAGGTCTTTGGAGCGTAAGTCCATACAACTGATGGGAATGACTTCACCCCATCTGTATGGAAGTCTGGATCCAGTGGAGATCTGTCATCTGAGCAGAGGGCAGTGGCATTGTATGTCTAGATCTCTTAGTAAAAAATGGGAACAATATGCATTGCTTTAGTCTTCCCAGAGAGGAACAAAAACAAAAACAAAACAAAAAAGAGTTTTGAAAGTAGCGTGGCCTCTTATTGGCACATGGGTCCTAATCCAGAACTACGTTCCCATTACGTTTCCTAGCGTATTTATGCTAGTGTATTTATTATGCACTCCCCTTGCTCGTACATACGTTTGCCGTTTAACGCTTCCCGAACCCTACCTTAACTTTACACAGCGCAACTACTGACGTACGTATAGGCAGTCTGAGTAATGTTGCGTAACATCTGCCGTGCGCATGCGCAGTAAGTACTAATGGGCGCTTTTAAGCTAGAGGCTAGCATAAAATCACTTGCGTATGTAGCTCTGGATCTACCCCATGGATTGCTCCACATATAAACTATGATGAAGACTTTCAAATATTAGGCCAGTTTCTCTGTATTCTTGAAATAAAACACTGTAGAGCAAGTTTTCTATATTTTAAGAAATATTCTGTTTTCAAAATACTAAGGAAATAAAAATTTTTTTAGCTATATTTATGTAGATATGATCAGACCTGGAAAGACTATTTAGGCCCAGGTTTGGATATTCTGCTTAGTACACACAATATTATGCAATGCATAATATATGGATTTCTGAAATGTACGAGTGGTAAAATAAACTGTGTCATTTTTCCATTCATAAATCACCCCTGTGCCTTTTTTTTGACATTTATGGAAGGTCAAGATGAACTAATCGCAGATCAACAGCAAACTGCGGTACAGTCCTCAGGTAGATAAAAGTAAACTATTGACAGCTGGAGAAGAGAAGGTTCATCAGAAATTTAATGAGGTGAACTAAGGGCATAAAAACAGAAGGTTAAAACAATTAGCATGACTGGTACCCTAAGTTAATAGCAGATTTGCTAAACAAAAAAGCCAGAGTTTAACTGACTATTTTGTTTCCTGTATTAACTAGAATGCAGATAACGAATCTCAAAAATAAAAGGAGTGGAATTAGTTATGTTGGAGCCATATTTGATAGGAACAATGGGTTTTAGTTACTGAATAATTAAAGAAAACTTTATTAGATTTTTTTTTTACAGCTATTTCTATTTTATGACATTTGAGATAAATTTTTACTTTTCAGCTTCTGTCTGTGTAATATTAATTTACCTTATTAAGATTACTGGACTGATCAATGAATGACAGAAGAAATGTTTCTTCACAGCAAAAAAAAAATTGTCATTTGCAACCTACTTTAAAATTCGTGTTGTGTAATTCTTCACAACCAATAACCTGGTTTTCCGCTAATTAATCATTTACTTGATTGAATAAATTAAAGTATTCTTCCTGATGCCTAATTTTGAAGCAATACAGAAAATATTTCTGTATTTATTTATTCCCTTAAAACTGAGGACCGGAGTCAGACTACTGGACATATAGCATTTTTTACTACTTCGCATGCGTAGTAAATTTTTCACGGAATCTGCGTATCATTTTTTTTAAGACCGCATCTATGCAATCTACCTAAGAAAAACATATGTAGCTTAGTACCCCAGGGTTCTTTACTTGGACCAGTGCTATTTAATATCTTCATAGGTGATATTGTCTGTGGTATTGAGGGGAAAATATGCCTTTTTGCAGAGGACACCAAGATATGTAACCGGGTAGACACGCCAGGTGGGTTACAGAAAATGAGGTATGATCTAGGTAGACTGGAGGAATGGTCAAGAGTGTGGCAACTGCAGTTTAATGCCAAAAAATGCAAAATCATGCACTTAGGACATAAAAACCCAAAGGCTCAATATTTCCTTAATGGCATTACATTAGAATCTACCGAGGAGGAAAGCGATCTAGGAGTCATTATTTCCAGTAACTTGAAGGTAGCCAATCAATGTAACAAAGCAATGAAAAAGGCAAGTCAGATGCTTGG
>WWET01000017.1:629163-652784 GCA_011038615.1 Limnodynastes dumerilii
TGTGAAAAACATAATATGTAATGGTAAGATTAGAGTAATACATATTACTGAGTGGTTGCTAAGGCAACTGTGTTTTACTTCTTTCTTTCATTTCTTACATGTATTATTATATGTGCCACAACTAATATATTGTATGCTTTATTGGCATTTGTGTATATGAGTATCTAATGAGTAAACAGTTGTTCTTTCACATAATTGCTTTAATATATTCTTAACCAGATAGCGGACGTGTATTCTGAACTACAGAGACATTGCTCACTGAAACTTTCTTATCTTAAAAACCTACCGTGGAGGAGAAATACAACTCATGGTTAAAATTTTAGAAAACATTACATAGTTTAAATAGCAGCAATTTAGTTGTGATCAATATGAGCAAAATGCACATCTACATATACAGCAATCTGTGATTGTTGCATTACTATGGCTATTTACTAAAAGCTATGTAGACAAATTGATCTAGCTACTCTACCTGTTTTGCATACTGATTATTCTTGAGATGAAGGGCCTGATTCAGAGTTTTAGCGGATCCACTATACGTCCTGTACAAAGTAGCAAGTTTCAGGCTATATTTATAACCTCTGACAGCGTGAGAGCATCAGAGGTTATAAATATACCCCAGTGCCAATATAACTGTCATTTGCAGCGAGGATGTCCTGCAGCGAGGATGTCCTGCAGGACATGTAAATGGCACTTGTACAAGAGTTTTTTTTTAATTTTGCCAAGCCAATGCAGCTGCATTAAAAAATTGAAAGACTGAATCCATGGAAGATCCCTTCCAAGCTGGTAAGTATGATTGTGTTTTTTTAATGGATTTGGGTTGTTTTTAATATAACCGGTGGCTCTTACTATATTATATTCTATTGGGGACATAAAGCTGCGCAGCGGGCCCTGGATGACAGGACATGCTGGCACATGTGGTTCCCCAAGCACCAGCATGCCCTGGCATCCTTGGGCATGCTGGTGTTTGTAGTACTACAAGCACCAGCATGCCCTGCAGTAGTGACATTTATTACATTTTTTTCCCTATATTTTTACTGTTAGGGTGACCTGCGCCTTCCACTTACACCATCCGCTGGGATGGATTAAGCGTATGGCGGAAGCGCAGGCACCTTACACCACCACTGCGCATATTTAAATGAGGAAAACACTCCTTTTCCTCTCTAAATATCATGGAACTCCGCTTTTCACTAGCACAGTAGAGCCAGATGCGGACACAGAGGAATGGGCAGCCTTGTTAACATGTATAGTGCTCATTTTGGCTGCGCTTCTGTCTGAAAAACAGACGGAAACATAGCCCTGAATCAGCTCCGAATACTAGAAATTCATTGACTTTCATTTTTCTTGCTGCGTCTGAATATCACAGTTAATTCAGCAATAGGTATACAATTGTATTTTCCACCTAATTTTCCCCAAATGCTGAACAAATGAAGTACTGTAGAAAGTGAAATTATATTGAAATTTCATTCAAAGCATTTTCACAGATCACATGAAGCCTGCCAATCACAGCCACTTCTACTGACCAGCTGCAGAGCCAAATGATAAGGCTAACAGATTTAACACAAGTCAATAAGAATAGAAGATGAGGCTGGGCAGATATATTACTCAGTGAAGTAGCCAAACTTCTGTTTTCACTTGGGCCAGTTAGTACAGCTGCAAGATAATTGGCCACAAAGGCCAATATTGATCATTCTCAAGCTGCATTGTTCAAACGAACCCCTGACCTTGGTGTAAAATGCTAAAATATTAAGTACGTCTTATGTTATTACCTATTACTGTATTTATAAGCCACCACAAAGAGCCTGCAGTGCTGTAAAAAACCATGTGACACTATAATATACCACAGTCCCTAAAACCAGCCATTACTGTACAATCTACATACCTACCCCCTCCCACAGGGCAGAAGTGATTCAGCTTCCTGCTCTGACCTGCCCCACCATCACGCATGCGCCACAATGCCATAAGACTGCGTTTTAACGTTCTAGCCCCCCTAGCCCCTGCTTATAAAACAAAAAATTACAGAAAATGAAAAACTGCAAACAAAAAATTTAAGTATAAACAATATAGATAGTAATAAAGAGCTGTGTTTTAAGGACACATTTGAAGGTTTTCATAAGACTTTTGGTGTTATTTGTATAACACTCTGTAAACAGGATTTATTATAATTTTGCCACTTAATGTGCATTATATTATGTAAACTGCTAACTTAACTGAATTACAGACATTAGGTTATGCACAAAGGCATCACTCTATTGCAGGGGCATGCAAAGGGAAGAGATGTCCTAAGGATAAAGGTTTCTGTTAGTTAACATGGGGACTGTATTCTATCTCTCATTGTGAGGTTGCATTTATCAAATTAGATTTGACCATGGGCACTTATATTCAAGTTATTTCTTTACATCATAAAAAGAGAATTCTTTTTTTAAATTTATTTCATCATAAGGGGCCAGGTTTATATTTTTATGGGTTACAATTGTAATGTTTCTAAATAATTGTATGCACTGGCACCCGTGTATATGCTGGCACTTGTATTTCTTATGAAACTTGTATGTAGTAAATCAGTGCACAGTGATTGGGGGCATCATTTCATGAACTATTACAGTAGTTTAATACTGCCAGCTGCTGCACACTGTGTGATTGTATAGATTATAGGATTCACCTCAGCTTCTACTGCTAGAGTTAAAACACAGGCAGAGCAGCCAGGCAGCATCCTCTCCCAGCCTCCAGTCAAGCAATGTTGACTGATGGACGACAATGACCACACAGCAAAAAAATTTATATGCTTTTACTATCGAACACATTGATTCAAGAACATGTTTTATATTACTAAGCAGAACAAAATATTAATACCACAAAATGTTATTGAATCTTAAGGATTTAGGCCATATTATTGACTGTTAATGATGTACTAAGTGGAATAATTTTGCCTTCAAGGGAATGTAAATTCTTATATTGATACTACTTGCACGTTCAGAAATGTTTTTGTAGAGAAACAGTTTTGAAAATATTCAGTAATATCGTTTAATAGAAATTGTCTCATCTAAAAGAAGAAAAAATAATCCCCCCAAAAACGAAACCACTGTCGTTTTCATGTCTAAAGAAGTGCTGAGGACTGGCATCCTATAAAAATACATCAAAGGCTTGTAAGGAGATTTCTGAAGAGCTTATTACACCTAGAGCTATGCAAATCAAACACGAGCATCTTTTAAGACCAGATGAAAGTAAGCTTTCTCATACTCCATAGAGAAACATTCTTAACTAAGGGCAGTTAAAATTTTGAATGTGCTCCCCATTGAGATGATACTAGGAGCTATAAATGTGTTAAATAAAAAAAAGGCATTGGATTTTCACAAAATAAGGGATTATTGTACGATTTACAGAGGTCAGAAAGGATTTTCTTGTTTTCCAATGGGGCTTCAGATAAGCATTTCTAAGAACTTGTACTGACACAGTAAACCGCAGGATAATTGAGAAAAAAATGCACACTGAAGTCTTTTCTTTCAATTTATCTAGATAATTGTGAAAGCTGCAAGCAATATTATACTTAAACACTATAAAACTGAGTGCTTGCAAGTCAATATACTTTTCCTTATTGACTAGTTTTACTTGTAATATGTCTCTACCACCTTGTTTGTGTACCTAACGGCTTCTTCTTGTAAAACATCAATTTTCATCTTAAGTAAATTAAGATAACTACCCTGGGCATTATATATAAGGCTAATTGCATAATAATCATGGATAACATGTCTCACGAGGAGAAGAAGAAGCTAGAAATATAATAGTATTATGATTTTAATATATAACCAAGGAGCTGATTCAGACTCAGTAACAAAAGCAAAGCAAAGAAAAAAAAAAGCGTAAACATACACTTTAGTAAAACCATGTTGCACTGCAGATATATATAATTCCAGAATTACTTTATACTATAGACCTAATGAGCCAGGGTTTCTGGGCAACCATTAAAAAAATGGGGTAAGCGTCCCCAGAAAGAACAGCCCGTTTTCTCCCAGCCAGTATCAAACTCGATGAGGCATAGCAATTGATCCCTGGGGTGCTCCGAAAGGTAAGGCTGTAAACTCCATGCCCTGCAGCCTGACCCTAACCCTGGAGAGGCTATTCACCTTTCCTGTGGTCCGGGCCCTGTGGTAGCGGCGGCGGCGTTTCCGTAACGGAATGGGAGAGTAAGCTAATCGGCATACTCACACATTCTGAAAAAAATGTCTAAACTGAAGGGGTATTCGAAAGGACATCCGAAAAGGAACTTTCTGATGTCCCTATTTTGGAAATCAGGCATTCTATGTGGGGACTGCAAGCAAAAAAAATGTACCCCTGTCATTGCAAAATGGTTTTCCAGTAGCAAATTAACCTTTTTATATGATATTAGTAGAAAGATCTGGCTGCAATTTCATTGAAAGGAGTGGAAAACATATATGTAAATATCAATAGTCTCATACCCACTGCTAATGCTGCCTATGCTCAAAAATATACAGAAGTAATAGACAAAGCCTTAAGATAGTTATGCCCTTGTCCAATTCTTGCCCAACCCAACCTACTATATTGCCTGACATTGGATAAGTGTGTATGCACACAGAACTGCATGTTACACCCAATCCAGAGACCTGATGATCACCAATCACCCATCCAATTTACAAGTGTGTATACTTGAACGAGTGGTTTCTCTAATTCTTCTCCTGACACTTATGATTATGTAGATATTTCTGTGAGTGGCAGCAGGTTGGCCAAATATTTAAAGTGTGTGCACAGTGACACACCAGAGGTCGGCAGTGACACACCAGAGGTCTATAGTAAAATAGAACAATTGTGTACACATAATTCTGGTGTTGTAGGTAGGTCTCATGGAGGATAGTGTAAAAGTTAAAAGTCTGGTTAGGAGCTGCTGTGTACTGGGTACACACTGGAAATTTTTGTAACAATCCGACTTTGTTACTAACCTTTGTACTGTCCACACTGAAATGATTCCCCGCTGGATCGTTCAGTAAGTAACAGTACAGTAAAGATCGGACATTGTTGATCTTGAAAATTAGGAGCTCTCAAAATTTATAAATTCATATCCCATAATGCAATGCAGTTTCAGATGATTCTGCAGCATTGTGGGACACACTGGTAAGATAGCTGAGCTATCCAAAATCTATTATGTGATCTGCATGGTGACTGTCAGAAAATCCTCCAGTGTGTACCCAGCATTACTCTGCCAAACAGTGGACTGGTTTATCTCATAGTTGCCAACTCTCCCTGGATATCAGGGAGACTCCCTGAAGATTGGGTGATCTCCCTGACTCCCTGAAGTGTTTGGTAATCTCCCTGATTCTAATTTCATCCATTGAGGTCTATGGAGATGACCAATTTCATGGAGGCCAAGATGTAATGAAAGAATCTTGTTAATCAGCTGCAGCGTCACTTTTAGCTTTTCTATAAAGATAGTAATGAAAGTATTCACTGACAATTTAATAATCAATAAATACTGACATTTTTATTGTAAAATAGTTTTCCTGGCAGTGCTAGATACACCTATGGGTGGAGCTATTCACAGGACACACCTCTTTGGCGCTACAGGACACACCCCTTTGGTGCAGCACCTTGATAGTGTTCCTACAATCTCCCTGATATTCATTTGCAAAAGTAGGCAACCATGGTTTATCTGTGATTTGACAAAGAGTTCAGATAATCTTGGCATAATATACAGGCCTGTCTTTGTAGTTCATACAGGTGTTCCAATAGTTGTTGAAAGCAGTCATTTATTGACTGGTCTGCACTATTCTGGTGCAGTGCATGGCCTGCACAACAAATAAGCCTCAGGATACCTAAAACGGTTGCCCATATTGAATATGCTTCACTGTGTGTTTTCTGACGTGAATCTTATAAATGTGTACACAACAATACAAAGTTGTAAATATTGTATCCTACCGATAACAGTGGTTAAAACAGATACTGATTGCAAAAAGTCACAGTCTGAACATCTTTACTTTTACACTGCAATGTAACAATTATTTAGGAAACAAATAAGCTTTGCACACTTGTGGCTGCCTTTCCCATACATTCAAATGTAGTTTAGGCAAGGTGCAAGGTTTCTTACGAGGATGTCCAACATATAGCATGATATAATTGATACCAGAATTTAAGTAATGGATTCCACCACCTCCATCTTGGTGTCATTAGGTCACAAAGATAAATAAAATAGAGTTAAATGGACCATAAACATTCCTAATCACTATCACTATTTATACCAACTTGCTTTGACTCCATAAACTAACAGAAACTCTTTCAGATTTTTTTGTTTGATTGCCTAAAACAAGGGATCTAAGTTCACTTTATCTTTACCGAGCTAGAAATTTAGGAAATATAAACAGTTATTAAAACAGTTTATTCTGTGAATACATAAAGGAAAATATTTTGTATGACAAATAACCCTTTGTCACTTGTGTGCTATAATCACACATATAATGAAGAGAAAATGTGATCATTAATAATAAGGGAACAGAAGCTGGAGGGAAGCCCTCAATGAATTGTTCTGAAAGCGTGACTCTTGGTAATGTCATTCTTTTTCTAAGTACGGGAATGGCACTAGCTGATATGATCATAGTTGAAGGGTCTTTCAGCCGTACCAGTTTAGATGAGTTTTCTTTACATATCTTGTATCTTGATAAATCTTGGTAGGAAACAGAATATTCTTAATTATGAATACATTAACTAAATTAGTAACAAGAGAAAGATATGCAATTAGGGGATTGTTAATTGAAACAGGAAACACAGCTGTATGCTGCTTCAAAACGAATCACATCAGTAATGACGCAGATGTTTAGAAAATGTAATTATATGGAGGAAGCATGCCTTGCTAATGTCTCCCAGTCCAATCTTATATTGTGTACCTAAACAGATGCAAAATCTCAGGCTGCCCAAAAAATTCAAATATATAGAAAAAGAAGACACATTTTTCCTATGGGTTATGACGGTGTCTTCCTCATTCTTTCAAGGAGTGGAAATAAAATAAATACATACATACGTTAAAGATTGTTATAAAGTCTGTGCTTCACTGAAAGAAAAAAAAAGCAGCTATGACTTCTATGGACTTATTCTCCAAATACGCAGTGGTGTCTTGGAGGTTGTACACATACACCTTCTCAAACTGACAGTATGCAAATATAGTCTAGCACATATTAATGGCCGCCACAGGCTTCCAATTCACATTGTGTCATGTGATGGAAGTGGTGGCAGGGTAACAATGGGCCTGATCCAGACCTACACTCATGTGTGTAGCGTTTTAACGCTGAGCGTACCTCTGATGCACGGTAATAGGCACTCTCCTTGCTCATACTAAGTTATACTTTCTTACACTCAGTAAACCCTACCCTAACTTTTTAGAACGTAACTTGCTTAGTTACACTTAGCACGCCCATACTGTACGATTTAAACACCTCAGATTTCGCATGGCAGGCACGCCCCCTCGAGAGTAAATACGAAGCTGTTACGATCAAGGCCCATACGCTTAGATTCACAGAGCGTAACATGAGCGTACCGTATGCCCCGCACATGCACAGTAAGTACAAATGGTCATAGACATATAAAAGAAGTATATTTAAGGATGCTTTTAAGGGTACAGAGGGGATATTTACAATAGTAGCCAATCAAATTCTAGCTGTCATTTTTAAAAGTGTTCTAGAAGGATGACTGTTAAAATATGATTGGCATCAATAAATACATCTGTGTGTGTGTGTATTTGAAGAAAACAGAAATATAATAATTATAATAATAATTATAATAATCTGCTTGTGTATTAGTATTTTTTTATTAGTATTTTAATTACATGATTTGAATGTGGTTCTTATTTAATACATTTTTGTTCATTGACCTTGATACAGATACCATGTCTGCAGTCTATATTGAACCACAAGGAACAAAAGAGAGGTCCGGTGCTCCAAACATGCGTTATATAACACTATGGGGTATATTTACAAAGTTCATTTTCATGTGATAATGGCCATTTTCATGTGAAAATGGGCATTATCACATGAAAATGAACTGTTTCTTATTTACAGACAATAGATCGCCATGGAAAATAGTAGTTTCTATGGCGATCCATGTTACTATAGGAGGTCTCCGCTGGCCTGTTCATTTCAGAGCGGGCCAGCGCTTCCTTATATTTACAAAGCCTTGGAGCAGAGTTTTACACTCCGCTCCAGGCGTAAAACTAATCAATAGCTGTTATTAGGGGGAGGAAAAGGGGACCTGAAATTTTTCTCTAAGTGAGTATGAATGAAATGTCCTGTGATGAGCAGAGACATCATCGCGGGACCTCGCAGGACCTCGCAGGTAGGGTGAATAATAGTAAATTTAATGAACAATATTGCCAGGCTCGCTGCGAGGAGAAGCGAGCCTGGATCAGTATCGTTCATAAAAAAAATGAAGGCATAGGTAAATAGACCCCTATGTGTCAGCACATACATAAAAAGGAGGTTTAGTTCACAATACAGCTATATTGGGTTAAGCTCACCTGCCCATCGTCAAGGCACCTCCTGTAGGGGAGTCCCTATTCATCTGCTATATGTGTACTCAGGAGGTCTATATTAAGACACGCCTACTATTTGAACAGTGTGCAAGCAGCCATTTTGTGGGAGGGGTCAAACTCCCAAAGGGAAACTAGCAAAGTAACCTCTATTTTGTTCCTTGTAGTTGCACAGCGGTCATTTTGGTCCCTGGCTGCACCACTACATTTCTATATTGAACCACCTCGGTTTAGTGTACAAGCTCCTCTTAAACTCATGTTTTCTAAAATAAAATGTGTTATTAGTTATTAGTTACCTGCCTGCTAAATGATATAGCATGGGAATGAGATATTAATACTTTCCTCCTAACAGTATTTTATTGCTGAGGTCAGACCAATGATTGTTAAGTGGCTTGCTGGGAATGACCCCTTCATGTCATCTGTTTCCTCCCATTTCCCAAACTAGTAGTTAAAAAAAAACAACTCAGCGGTAAGGCTTGCAGCAAATGTCTTTAAAGTTATACTGTATGCAATAATTTATCTGAAGATCTTAAAAAAAACCAAAACTAAACATAAAAACCCAGAAAGTTGCAAATGCGTTTTCACTTTTCTAATTCAGCTTTGTAACACATTATACAGCCAGCTAGTAAAAGAACTCTCTAGGTGCAAATTAAAGTCAACTACAGAAACCCTAGGGCTGTACATTACAGCTATTATATATTGTTAAACCAGCACTATTCACAAAATTATCCTTGTTGCCGGGCAATTACTGTGCTACCACATACATATGCTTTTAAACACAAAATCACTTTTCTTTTGTTACCTTGGTATTGAAAATCACCAACTAAGACACAAACAAAATTAGTTCTTCGAAAGGACACAAAAAGGAACAAATGCTAATTCTGTGAATCTTGGGACACTTTTCAGAATAGACAGAGACTACTGAGAAATATAACTTTCAGAGATAACATTTCATAAAATATCATTATTTAGTAAAAGAAAGCAATAAATTCTATTTATATGTAATCATTTAGTATAAAAATAGGGCCAGATTAAGGTTTATGGTGCCCCATATCAACTAACCTGTGGGAGCACCTGTCTCATGTTGTTTAATCATTGTAATAAGTTCAAACTCTTCTCTTTTCAACCTTCCTCCTCACTTACCTAAGTTTGTTTATGCAATGCAGGTATTTCTATTTTTGAGCAAATCCTGGGGTGTTGATGTCATTTCTTTTAATCTAGCCTATCTGGACTACCCTCTCAACTGTCCTCTTCAGCCCATTCCTCAATGGCCTGGATCCAGACTTAAGAAGGAGCTTGTCATTAAGGACCTGATTCACACTTAAGAATCTTCTTAAAATAAGAACTTAAAGTCACTCCTGGAGAAAACCATGTTGATTGCAGGGGAGTTAATTTAATTGTATTCTTTGCATGCAGGGATATATCTTTGAATTGCTTACAGCACACAGCACACAGAAAAGGTTAAATCACTTGATAGTAGAGAAAAGCTTATATTCTCAGCTTTCATCTCTCCCATGTAAAACCCGTATCTGTAAAGTGTGTTTATTCCTCCTATTTTATCACTGCTGGTTAGCAGTGCAGGATTTTGCATAACAGTGATAATGTTGGCAAGGTCATTAAAGCGTGCGTTCTGCAATAACTCATCGCTTTATCTACTGTGATATCTCAACCAGGTATTCTCTATAGTCAGAGGACTCAGTGACACAGCAGGTAATAAATATACTGCCAAGGACAATACCAAGACAAGTGAGGACAAAAGACATTTTAGTGAAATTTCTGTTTAGTAATGCTGCTTTACCTATAGTTCCCTGATGTCTGATACTGAATTCATGCACACATAGCACATATCATGGTACTCTGGCGCCATGAGAGATTGCCTAATAGGATTGCTGCAGCAAATACCAGCATATAGAATACCTCTTAAAGATGGGATCCCTATCATAAATAGCTTGAGAAAAGCCTAAATATGAAAGATTCAGAAGTTTACCAACAGTGGAACCTTATCTCTCATTGTGGACACTATGATTAATGGTGGTGATACAGATGTAAGGATTAATCCAGAAGAAAGTCAAGATACCAGAGCTATTTATTTTGTCTACTTAGTAAGAAATATGTCTGAAGGTTGTGCACAAACTAGTGCAAATGATGTGCAATCTAGCAGTTAAGGGAGACTGATCATTATATTAGCACAGTAAGTGAATGTTATTGCTGCATGTAATATACTGGACATGCTTTAAAGCAACTGCTATGAGCAAAGTGACTATTTATTATAATATGTTCATTGGCTCTTGAATTGAACATTAAATAAGCCCAATCAGTTGCATAAAAAACTAAAGAGAGGGCTGTAAAGCTTTTAAGAAATAGTCTTAATCTTTTATCTACTGTGTCATACTTTCTACCCCGGCCTAACCAATCAGAATCATGCCTCCCACAATACTATGTGCCTTAACATTAGGCCTGCAAGATTTTCTATTGTACAATAATTACCGTATCATATACTTTATCACTAAGACTAATAGGAGAGGTAAAGGGATTACTGGAAATAGTGAATGTAAAATGCAAGATCCTTTTTATGCTCTCCAGCCTAAATATTTACATTAGCCATATTCAAAGGGGAAAAAAAACAAAAAAAATGTAAATAAATTAAAACTACAATTGACATATTGCAATATATGTAAAGCGTTTTACTACAATTAGCTCTTCACTTTTTTCTTCTTACTTTCGGAGGATATGCAGATTTAAAGCAAGAGGAGCAGATTCTTAATTTGTCCCAGGGGGCTGACATCTTGCCTCGATAGAGAAATGCAGAAAAGTGGTGTGTTGGGCTAACAAAACTGTTGAAACAGCTGTGTACTGCATACTGTAAGTTATAGCAGCCTCATCTGGAGCATCTGGGGTGAGCTGACAGGCAAGGCAGCTGAACTGTGTGAAGTTCTCAACTGATTTATAGCCCCTGTCAGGATCCTCAGTGAGAAAGGGTTGTGAGCTGACATAATGACTGTTTGTTTTAAAACTACAGTAAACCACAATAGACGACTACTGCAAGTCCTGACAGCAGCTACATAAAGTGCTACTCACAGAGCAGAGGCATGACTGCAATGAAAACTTTTACTTCTCAGAAGTAGCCAGCAGCCCAACCAATGAAAGCACAATGAGCACTATACCAGATTGTATTCTTACGTGAGATTAAATCATTTCTTGTTATAAAGAAGTACTTTACTCCTTTCCCACACATATTGCCAACAGAAAGGGAGTGACAGGAAGGATAATGTCTCCACCACTATTATGGGCTTCAGTTATTAATGAAAGGAGGAGATGGAAACTGCTAAAACAGACAGTTTTTTATAGTTTCCATTTCTTTCTGTATTTCTATATTTCTGACAACCATATCAGTAAAGAAATCACTGATTTCACTGCTTCTCTGTTTCAGGATAGTGGAGTTCTTTCACTGATGTGAGGGGGGGGTTAGCAAAATCTGCCTTGACAGCCATGGAAGAGACTGCACAGCTACACACAGTATACCCAGTATTGTACACTGCCTCCCGCCTCACTGGTCTGTTCAGATGTGTGTATCATTGCTTTTGTTTGAGGACTGTTCTGCTCAGCACGGCTATCTGCCCATGTGCAGAGCAGCCATGAGCTTAATGCAGTCAGTATAGTCATCGTAGGACTTTCTGAATATGCTCAGCTTCCTTACCCCCATTTCATATTCTGCCAGTGCTTGCCCTGTATCTGTATGAGGGCAGCTTGTCAGATCAACATAACAACTTGTTCTTCTCTTCTTATATGAGGATCACAAATAAAGGAGTTTCTCGGGATCCTCAGCTCTGACCTCTGCTTACTGCAGAGTGAAAACACCACCAGCGATCAGCAAACAGATATTTATTAACAGATGTTTAACTATATAGGATTGCTGTGATCAGCCAAGATACTAGCACCAATGTAGCTTTGTTTTTTTGTTCCCTAATAAACTGTTAGGGTTTCCAGTTAGACAATAATAAGGTCAGTTGTGTCATTGTCAACAACTACAAAAAATAGATATGTATTATTATGACATGAGTACCAGATGGACCGCTATATGGTCAGCATTGCCGACAGCATAGGCTTTCCACTCTTCTTGGTTTGCCTGTTGTGTCCCTCTTTCCTCCACTGTGTCCTGCTCCTCTCATATTGCCAACCCCTGTCATGTGCTGTGTGCTGCTCTACCCTCTATCACAGCTGTTTCGTGTGTAGTATCATTGTTTGCTCTCCTAAGTAAAGTAATCCGGGATGGTTAGAGTTTAGGGGAATTGTAATGTGGAACACAGTATGTGTCAACATTGCAATATCATATTCGATAGTTGTCAGACATTTACTGCTGTCACGATAACTGCAGACTCTATAACTATCTTATATGGAGCTTAGTGTTGTTTTTGTAACTAAACAAATGCTGTTGTGTCCACATTCATTTGCTCATTTTATTGTTAGTAACGTTGTCCCTGCTAGTCTAATAGATCAGATTCACACAAATCCCAATGCGTCTATTTGAAGTTTTCCAATTATATATCTTTCTACTTTAAAAGTATTTAATTCTTTTTTGCATAACACTATTTAATCTTATTTTATCATAAAAATGTGGAATGTGGTCATTTCAGCTGGGGGTACATAAAATTCATTATAGGTTACATTTTCCACAAAGAGATGGATACAGCCCCATCTGGTTACTCATTACCAAAATGGAATATAGGCTAGAAAGAAGAAAAATGGCAAAAGACAAGATAGTTAAAAAATAACAATGGGCCTGATCCAGAACTACACTTCCCCGCGATTTTACGCGTGGCGGAGACGTAAATTCGCAGATTTGAACGCACTGCGTATGCGCACCTTCGCAGATTTGAACGCACTGCGCATGCGCACCATAGAAAATACGCACATTCACGTAGCGTAATTTTGAACGTATGTGTGATTAACGTATGTCTTGCGTAAATACTTACGTGTGGTGTGGGCGTGTTTACGCGAGTCCAAAATACATCTGCAATACGTGAAGGAGGCGGGGGTGGTATTTAAAGTGTACAGTATGGGCGTGCTTAGCTGCGTACGTTGTGAAAAAGTTAAGGTAGGGTTTGGGCAGCGTATCTTGACAAAATACATCCGTGCAAGGGGTGTGCTGAGGGGAGTGCAGCGAACTTACGTGCACTAAAATACGTACTGCGAATAAACGTATGGCACACGTAGTTCTGGATCTACCCCAATGTCATTAACTTTGTTAATAACCTAAAACAAGCAAAAAAATAAAAATAAGACAAAGAATATAATTTGAAAGGACTTCTTATGTTAATATTGTAAAGAAGCCATCAGAATTTCCATAAATGATACAAAAGCGTGGATGACATCTGCCTCGTCTTTGTGCGCAGAGAGCACAACAATCACACTTGCTGAAGATGTATCTCATAGACAGCTAAACCTTTGGCTGAAGGCTTCAGATAGCTTTTATTGTCTGATTGTAGTCAGGGATACAGAATGAGTCTGTTTGCTAACTAGGCCCATTCCAAACTAAGGGCCGTATTCACAGATCCGTGTTTACTAAGTACGCGTTTTTACGCACACACATGACACTCCCCACGCACGGACAGGTTTTCGGTGACTTACACCTCCAAAGGGCTCCCTTATCTCTACGTGTGTACTTACGCGTGTATTTTACTTACGTACGTACGTGCGTGCGTATATTACTAACCACACCCTCAAAAGCCCATTTAAATACCCCCCCGCCCACTCTTACATAACTTCGAACATACATAAGAAAAGCCACGCCCCTGCATACGTATGTCCCAAAGTGCGATTCACATGTCCGTGCCTAATGGACGGACATTGCGTAAATACTACGTAACTTGCGTGGAAAAAGTGACTATGCATGCGCAGTTTATCCGCTCCTAAAAATACGCACGCAACCCCACGCAAAAACATATCTGTGAATACGGTCCTAAAACACCAGATCATTTCTTTACCTCGTGTTTTACATAAACAAGTTAAGATAATACTTCCACAATAACTCTTTTTTCAAATAAATGAAATTAAATGCTAATAATTTTTTTTAATACAAGGGCAACAATATGGCTTCATCCACAAAGATACCTGAAGTAAGACCTCCAATGTATGTATCAGCAACAAACAGTGACAATTCATAGCATTTCATTGCATGTGACATTTTAACAGCCACTCATGTCTTTGTATGAATATTTTTTTCTTTGTAGATGTTACACAGTTACTTTACTGTAATATTGAATCAACTTGTTTTATTAGCTGTTAGGTTTTAGCAGACCAGAGACATTTGTTGTTCAAAGGCACCTTTCAATGCCAACATTTTAAATTCGAGGTTAGGAAGAGACGCTTAGGAGGATCCTCTCTCATGAGACACATTTGACATTTATACACAAGATGTTTTACATAGCCAGACCCTATCTTAACACATCAGGATGGCCAATGGCTGTTAGCAAGCTGATCAATTGGCGGAAGCTATCCACCAATCAGAGTGCTAACAGTCATTCACTGCATTGACTAATGTGGAGTGTGCCATATACCTCTCTGTTACATAGTGTGCCATATATCTCTCTGTCATAGGACTGAATTCAGACCTCCGTACATCAGGCTTCTTAGACAAGCCTCTTGCATAAATAAGCCTAACTGTGACATGCCTAACTGCACATGTGCACACCAGACGTTACGCTGCATATCTCCCGGTATGCAGAATGAAATTCTGTGTGTTAGGAGATGCGGACGCAGGGCAGTCCATCCCCTCTGCTCGCCTAAATTCCGCAAGCTGGGATGGAGGGGCGAGGGGGTCACCATTTCAATTTGACATTAAAGGCTGGCTTAAAGGACCTTTGATCCACTCGTGAGACTCAGGTTTGGTCTATTTTAGCGTAAATGCTGCAAAGTCCGCAGATGTAAGGGGAGTGACAGGCGATGAGAATGGGAATGCTTGTATTGCCCCTCAAGCTAACCCCTGAATGGAAACTCTACGTGTCTGTGTTGCTGGTAAAATTGACAGCTCTACTATGCCACTGGTGTTGAATGTTCACTGTCAGTTGCTTAAAAATGACTGCAATGTGATTCTAGTGTGGATTATCCAGGACTCACAGATCAGTGGGGGGGGGGGGGGAATCCCCTCTGCTATACTGTATGTGAGAGAAGTTAGGATGGACAGTGGAGAAATCACTTATGACAAACATTAACTGGTTTGCTGGCATGCTGGTAAAATTGCATCAAATCAAGTGATATCTGTAAGCTGCACATTTTTTAACAGTAAAGCAAACTGTAATGCTAAGTAATATGCTGGTATGATATAAAAACTTGTCCCTAAATTAAAATAAAGAAAAGTAAAACAAGATTTTTGTTATATATATAATATTTCCCCTATTTTTGACTCTAGGGAATAGCAGTAATAGGTGACTCTACCTTATTGTTATTATACTTATTGTGGTAGCATACAATTTACCAGTCATGACGCAGGGAAATAACATACAATGATAACTTGTGTTCTGATTGGTGGAATGTGGAATAGGGATATAGTATGGTTGGAAAATGGTGAAGATATCCAAAGTAATAACAGTGATTGCAACAACTGCATTTAATGTGACTGCGTCTGGCAGCTGAACTAAGATGCTGTTCCAGGAGATCTTCAAGACAACCCTGTTGTTGTATTGTATTTCTGCCTTATCATTTCTCACTGTCTTCACATGTTTTCACAGCTTAGCATGTCTTAATATGTGTGAGGTAGGAGGACAGTAGCACTAGTCTCCATTTGTAAGTGTAGTTGAAATCTCCATGGTACAACCTTGCATTCAGAATACAGCATAGTATTTTACTACTGCATTGCAATATGATGTATTATGCTGCACCATACTTCTATCTTTTCTTACATATAACCCTATGTAATTGAAATGTTTTATGTACTTTAGCAACAACAACTATATGTTTTGTAAAAACCCACTGCTTTGTAATTACATTTCTAATTTAAGGTATGAAAATGGTTTTCGTCATAAAGTCCCTTTGTGTGTCATTTTAACAATCCTAGGAGATGCTGCCAAAACAAGTAGTAAACCGCAATGCTAATTAGGAACATACTGTTTTGTAAATTAATGAAATGGGTGCAGGAGTGAGTTTCAATTAGAACAATAAACTTTGTAGCATCAATAAAATAAAGTAACAAATGATCCTTAAATAAAAAGAAAACAGCTTTTATTAATGGAGAAAATGAGTTTGTATTATTTATTTAAAATTGAAAAATAGATTGGAATATAACCTGCATATACTGTACAATATCTTATTATATACATAAATTTAATGCCATAACTTATAGTTTCTGTCTGTTAAGTGGTGCTATAGCTGTTAATAATGTAGAAAATTATATATATAAATTAATATCACTAGCATAATGAATACACAAGAAATTTGGGCTGCAGACTTTATATCCCAGCTTGGCTCTTTACATAGGCATAATCACACTACTGACTAAAGAAACATATGTTCTTAGGAATTACATTTTTGGCCTCAGGATTTTGGGATTAATTTGATCGGGTATTACACTGTTCTTACACAAACAATTCAAAGTTAGGTAAAGCGTAGCATGCCTGAATGCCTTTATTTTCCTGTGCAGGTGGAAAACCATATGTTGCATAAGGGACCAGGGGAGCTAGCTACTTACAAATAAATAAATCTATTTACTCCTATAGAACCACAATGACGAGCAAAGCTTTTATACAGTTTTGAAGGAAATTTTGGAGAGAAAAGTGACTATATATACTTCTAGTCTACATCTGGTCAATGTGTGAATATTCAGCTGTTGTGAAACCACAAGTCTCAGCATGCATTGTCAGGTATCATCTATAACTATACAGTAAAAAAAATTGTGGGACCCTGTTTTATGACACCTGGAGAGCCACAGGTTGACCAGATGTGCTCTGGGCTATTAGAGCATACCCTCCAACTTTACCTATTTAGCAGGTACAGTACCATTTTTTAATGGTCTTTACCGGCAATAAGGGCTCTTGTACTGAATTCTGACCCAGCAGTTTCCTCCCCCCTATAATCACCTTCCAGTCCTGCAGCATCTGATCACTATAGCAGAGCTGTGGGGACAGACTTTTACAGTTTTGATAAAATGACAAGACCCTCTCCTGTGGGTTCTTAGCTCATATGATAAGGTGTAAAATTAGATTTTATACCTTATCATACATGCAAACGAGAGCAGATTAAAGCTATGCCCCTTCATGGGACAAGCCACGCCCCACTCACAGACATGCCCCCCAGATGTACCTATTTTCCATAAAAAAAATATTGGAGGGTATGTTAGAGAAGGCTGTGTAGCTATATATAAAATTGCTTCTGGTTGCCATTTTGGCACTGGTCACTATACATCAGCAACAGTATATGGCATGTCATATATTTATACCAATGTTAGATTAGTATGTAAAGTGGTCATACAGAAGTTTGTATTCTTAATATTTGCTCAGGCAAATGTCCTCAAGGGATACCCATATATGCAGGGTACTTCTCACTATGTTCTTCTTCTTACTTGTACTCTAGAAGCCATAAGGAAGAGCAAAACATTTAGGGCCTGTTTATGATTTGTATTCTTGGGGTTCATTTTGCTTAAAACAAGCAAATTCAAAACATGCGTCATTGTGCCCCTAACTGTTTTATACTGTTATGAATTAAATAGAAAAAATTGTAATCAGAAATAAACTGTATAAAAACTATATGAAATGAGTAAAGGAAAGTACATTTTATAAAATTGTTCAAAATTGTAAATTATTTGCATTTTGTCCAGCCAAATTTAAAATGGCAATGTTCTTAAAGGCAAAGTTCTGTGGAAAAAACACTTTAAAGGAATGTACCATATTTAACTTAATCATTACATCAAAGGATATTGCAGTTAAATATTGACATAAACAAACATTTTCATAAAGTAAAACTTGTTGCTGTTTTCATAATGAAGTTGTTTTTACAATCCCTGGCATTTTGAAATAAATCCCTTACAGGGGTGTGGGTCCTTTTTCGAAAGGGCCATTCTCTCCAAGGTATTTCCAAAGTGCCTGGGGAATTGATTGCTTCTGCCTCGTCGAGACAAAGAAATCGATTTTCCCCAGGACGAGGAGGCAGCGGTGAACTGTAAATTTTGCTCTACCCTCCACCCTTCTCCTAATTGTTACCCTAACCCTCCCCTTCCATTACCCTAACCATAACCCTCCCTTCCTCGCAGCCTGACGCTAAAACTCCCCTCCCTGCAGCTTAACCATAAGACTCCCCTCCTCACAGCCTGACCCTAAGACTCCCCTAACCGCAGTCTGACCATAAAACTCCCTTCCCCACAGCCTGACCCTAAAACTACCTTCCCCACAGCTTGACTCTAGTATTCCCCTCCAGTACAGTGTGTGCAGTGGGTCTGGTGTGCGGCGGCAATTTCCAAATGAATGAATGGGTAAGCATTTACAAAAATTTCACTATACTAGTATTTTTGAAATAGAGGTAGCTGAAAATCAGCTTTCGTCTGCTTGTATTTCTAAAATACTAGTACTGGACCAGAGACTGCATTCCCTTATATACATGTGATGAGCTCTGCACCACTGGATATGCAGTGACTGGAGATATGGAAATGAAAAGCAAATAGATTTACTGTTGAAGTATCTGCAATAAGTTACCCTGAAAAAAATTATACTTTAATAAGCCAAAAAACTGCAATAAATAATAGCTATGAAATATTTAAACATTTCCCTTTTCCAAATACTTTATAATATTCCAGTCATGACATTGTTGCTTTATTTTTCTTTTTTGTTTTAAGTGTCTTAGTCATACAACTTTCATTTACTACTTTTATGTTATTATTATTATTATTATTAATATTATTATTATTATATTAAAATGCTAGGAGTGGCTGTACAAAGTGAATGCACAGGTAAGTGAATTAAAGTTGATTCTTTTACAATTAAAGCAGAAGGAAAAGTAGTAATGGTATGTCATGCCATCACTTTAAGCACAATATATAATATTTTATGTATCCAAGGTCAACTACGATTACAGAAGATATATATGAGACAGAATAATGTCAGCAGATTCAAATAATCTACATCAGGACTTGTCAACTCATGAGTGCCAGGTCGCCATGGTGACTAGTAATTTGAACACTGCATGTGAAATCCCATGTAGGAGTTTCAGCAGGTATGGGGAATAGGAGAGAAGTGACCGTGGAAGTAACCCCACAGCCACTTTTCCTTACTCCCCCTGTCTGCTAAAACTGCCAGGAAAGAAAGTTCTCCACAGCATGATGCTGGAGTGACCTAAGGACACATTACAACAAGATATAGAGATAAAGGGTCTGATCCAGACCTACGCTCATCATACAATCATGTGCCAGCGTACCTCCGATACACTCCCCTAGGCACTCCCCTTGGTCTTACTTAGTTTTGCCTTTCTTATGCCGAGCAAACCCTACCCTAACTTTTCTGATTGTAACCGCGGGCGGCCGTAAGCTCCTTGCGTAGTTACGACGCTTAGCACGCCCATACTGTACGATTTAAATGCCTCACCCCGCCCTCAGTGCGTATTTACGGCTTTCGTATGGCAGGCACGCTCCCTCGAGCGTTGTTACAAAGCTGTTACGCTCAGATTCACAGAGCGTAACATGAGCGTAACATCTGCACCGAGCATGCGCAGTAAGTGCAAATGTCTGTTTTTACGCTTGCGACCATCGTAAAAACGCACCAGAGCGTATGTCTGGATCAGGCCCAAAAAGAGATATAGATAGAGACATGCAGACATATATTTTATAGTAGTAAAGCCTCCTGCTGTAAAATATACTGTATATCCTTCTGAAATATAGATATAAACATACATGCATGGCTTCAGCATAGATTTAAAAAATCAAGCCCTAATCTACATTATACAGCATGGTTTATACAGCAACTTATCTTCCCCAGGTCACACATATTTTTGTCTAACCACAGAAGCATAGATCTAACTATAATTAACCTAGATATGATAAAAACCATGGTGGATACACATACACACATTGTTAAATTGCTTTACCTGTAAGAGCTTCCACCTTGTGTTCAACTCTTCTAGGCGGCTTATGTTATATGGTGAAAGTTGGATATCAGTTGCACTGAATTGGTGTGCAAGATCATTCACTTGGTTTACATTGGTTTTAATTGGTGCTATTTCTGCTTTGAATGCCTGAAAAAAATGAAAAAGAAATATATTACAATCTAAGACAATAGACAAAGAGTAAAGATCCAACACAATAGACACAGAATAGACAATAGACAGAAAAAAGCTTGCTACACACTCTATGATAATTAAGACAATGATGATTATCGCATAATGTGCAGCATGAAGCAATTTGTCGGAATATCCAGTCACCATGAGACTACGTTCTGGACTTCACCTGTTCCTCCCATTTTAAGTTAATAACCTGCCACTCCACTGCAGGTTTTTAATATCTTATACAGATCTATAAATCTATAATCTATATCTATAAATTTACCACAATATTTCATCCATTTTATGACTTTCAGACTAAAAGAATATTTAAACTTATACGTTATACTCCCTACTATCTTTCCATTACAAACTAGGGGCCATATACAGACTATTTAGTGTTTTTTCCTACTGCTCATGCGTAGTACATTTTTTTAAAGTTATTTACGTATCTTTTCCTTACGTAGATTGCGTAAATGCGGTCTGAAAGACGTAAAAAATGTACTAAGCATGCGCAGTAGGAAAAAACGCAAAACACCGGACGTATATGTTATACGTCCGGTAGTCTGCATACAGCCCATGAATCTTACAATTACCTATATTCAACTTTTGGGCTCTTTAAGACATATTTTTTAAATACATTTAAAATGATAGTTCTTTATTGTAACATATCTGCACAGAGCAATAAGTTGGTTTATTATATACAACACACTTAAGCTACTCATATTAAGGCATGATGAAGTATTGTCTCTTTAATTTGCAGTCAGGAAATGCTTTGAACATGAATTTCTATTCCCTGTCAGCCATGCCCACCTAAGAGGTACTAACAAATGCAGCACAATATAACGCACATTATGAACTTTCTATATTGTAAATGAATGTCAAATGATGTGGAAGTGAATTGCAATTAGAGCTTCCATTTCAGATGTAGCAATCAATAATTGTTGTATGGTGTGGAATACACACAAATTTCAGAAAAGCAATAACTTCTGACAAAATAATTACATTTAATGCTTGCTTTGTACAGGGAACAAATACAATTAAATCTGTTTGTTTTAAAATTATCTTTACCATTTATTTTCCCCATTTAACTATATATGCAGAAAAATGCTGTGGTTGGGTTATTGCCATTTTTTATTTATATTTTTTTGGTGTGTTCATGTAAAGTGAAAATCATCCTTAAACATAAAATGAACCATTTGGTTAAAACATGTATCTATTTAAATTAAAGCAATTTCTATTTTTTTGCTAAACTGTACATGATGATGTGGTTAGCATTTTCCAGAAGTTTCTGTCAGCCATTTTGCAGTACAAGCTAATAGTGTTGATTACCTGGACAGTGCATTTAGATGCAGTCAGCATTTACCTCATCCTCCCTCTAGACTTTTTGCTTTGCTGCTAAGAAATAACTTTTCGTTGCTTCACTGAGTGGCAGGTGAGCCCCGCAGAAGGGAAACAAGCATCTTGTCAGAACAGAAGATTACGTAACATACACTATAAATTAAGTATTAATAGTTTTGCCACACAAGAGGGCTTAACAAAAAATGTTTAACATCCATTTTTTCAGTTGGAAATGCTCCAATTAGTAAATTACTTAATCCCAGCCTTTCTCAGGCTACCGTAAATGTAAGAAATTAGTCATATCACATTTGTTTTTAAGGATGCTACACATTAGCCTGCAGCAGTCGTACATAACAATGCAGCAGAATAAACAAGGTACAAAAAAATAAAATAATTGGAGTAAAGTTGCTAATAAGGAGTGTACCAACCTGTAATCGCTCAAAAAAGAAAACAAAATACAGATTTATGCTAAGGTGAAAATGATTTTCCTCATAATTTGTGCAGCATCAAAGACAACACAATGCTTCTGGGGAAGTCACATCACTTTGTCGTGTGATTCATTAATTAAGGGATATGATTTTTCTTTAAATGTTTTCATTTTCAAAATAAATGCCACAATTTGATATATAAGCTTGTGCTTACTGTAATAAAGTATTATTATAATTATCACCAGCATGTTCCATGCTATACATACATACATACATAAATAAATAAATAACAGTGAAATAAAAGAGAAGCTAAAATGGCACTGTCCTAATTTAGTGTGGGTGCCACCAAAATCTGGGGTGGTGGTAAAGTTGGAATAAAGAGTGACAGTAGAACGTGGAAACCCTGAAGGATGAGTCAGAAATCCTAGGATGAGTAGGCAGAGAATATCATTTCTTAAGGAAATGCATTACACACATCTACAGTATGATGTAAACAACTTATTTTAAAAAGCATGCGTTAAAATTGTCTACAATGTCAAATAAAAATGTATTTTTTTTAATGAATATAACATCTTTATATTTGCCTATGTGTTATCTAATAATACACCATCAAAGTTGTGCCAAATAACCTTAATTATATTTGTACAAGCATCCAGACAAAAATGTTTTACAAAGCAGAGCAATTATTGAACAATTAATGGTGCTGGGCCAAGGTTTAGTCATTTTATAAATCAATTTATTCTTTCGCTGCCAAATCATTTGCAGCCAAATCTGTCATACACGATCTAAATTCCATGTTGTGTCCTTTCTGGAGAACCAACACTATAGTCATTAATTCCTACCATGTCTAGTCAGGTGTAAGCTAACACACATATTCCAATGAGGTTTATCTGCACCACATGCCAAATAGATGCTCAGGCAATCTATTTAGTATTGAAAGTTAAGGTATTGAATATAAACTAAATGGAGCAGAGACATAGACAAAACAAACAGTAGTCCTGTGTGAGCCACTTGGCAGCATTAATCACAAAAAATACATATTTAAGTAATTCAATTGCAAAAGAAAAAAAATAACGTCTGACTTTGGTGATATATATATA
>WWET01000017.1:721257-732399 GCA_011038615.1 Limnodynastes dumerilii
TACGCTCAAGTTTCGGCTGGTGGGCGGGTGGAGGTAAGTAAATGAGGGTGGGGGGGCGTGCTAAGAGGCCATACGCTCCTGTGTGAGCGTATGGCCCCTTCCTTATGCCGGGCGAAGGTAGGGTAGCCTTCAGCTGGCGTAAGGAAGGGGCCATACGCCCGCATAGGGGGAGTGCCAGGGGGGGTCAGCGATGTAACGCTTAGCGTTAGCATGCTCAGCGCTACATCGTAGATCTGGATCAGGCACTTTGTGCTGTAGCAAGGAATTCCGGTCCTGGTTTCCCCTGCAGCATTCTTTCTGGCTAGAGATCCTGGCTAATTACCCTGAAGCTGGAATTTCCTGGTTGTGTGCAATCAGCAGCCAATGGAGATGTGGCTCTCCCCTTAAATACCTGACATCTGATTGCCTCCTTGCTGGTCATAGCTTCTAGCATTGCTGTCTGTGTACCTGTTGGAGTTCTGTCCTTTTCTTCTGATTCTGAGTGCCCCTTGTTTCCCTTCCATGTTTTTCCTGTGTGCCCTGGATTCCTGCCTTGCCTTGATCATTGTTCCTGGTGTGAGTGAAGTTACCTGCCGTTTGTTTTGTTCAAGCCCCCTGTCTCTGTATTTGTATTGTCAGCTAATATCTAGCCTTGTGCTGGTACATGTGCTGTTTCCACATGTACCTATTGTATACTCCAGTCCTGAACTGGTTAACCACTGTTTACGCCATCTGCACCTCTTGCATACTCCAGTCCTCAAAAACTCACTGCAGAGGTCCCCAAGTCTCCAAATTAGCTACTCTGAAACAGCTCCTCCTGTCAGCTGCTATCCCAGACATGCTTTAAAACAAAGACATACAAAATGGTGGTTGCTCAAATCAAGTTTTAAGTTTAGAGCAGATGCTAGAAAGGTATGGGTAACACTTTACTTTTTTTGGTTGACTAGCCTGTGTATAATGTATTGTATGGCATGGCACGATTATCAGATCATAGTATGTCTGACCACTTATTGATTATGGTTTTAAAATATTTTACTCACCACAACAATAGATTCTGTATCAGATATTATTGAAACCATAAGAACCAGCTCTGTGGGTAGGTGTGCACCTTCAATATTTATATGTTCTATAGCCATATCTATGCATAGGGTATTGGTATGAGTAATGTGTCAGTAATAAGTACAACCCCAAATCATCAAAAATGTCTCAATTTGCTAAAAATACTGTATTTTATTCTTCAGTAATATATGAACACAAAAGCAAATATAATAAATATTATGTTTTAATAATGTTATAAATTGCCATGAGCAGCAATGCAAATATTAAATATAAAATGCATGGTTAATGCTTATAACAAACCTGCCATTGTAAAACAAATGTATGTTATTTTGCAGTCCCCTGTGATGGGATAAGCTATAAATTTCCTTCCCCTAAAAAAAAAAAATGTTTCTGGATTTTAATAAACTTGATATTTCATTAGCTTTGTTTGTTACCATGGCAACTCATGTCTGCTTATTAAGTGTGAATGGCACCAGAGATTTTTACATATAAAGTGTAGAATACTTCTCATAATGGGAATAAAATGACATTTGTTCTTAAGAGGGACACTCCAAAACTCAAAAACACATTTTGCCTCTAAAACAGGTGAAAATGGTTCCACATGAACTTGTTCGTGGATAGCTTAATTTATTCAAATATGTGGTGAACACAGCCGTTTTGCATTGTTTTAATTAATTAGTAAAGAACACTGGAGCTAATTCTATTCCTTATGTGCAAGTTAACAGAGAATAATAATAATAATAATTATGGACCAGATCTAGACTTCAGAACGATAGGTGATTTATTCAAGCTTTCATGCATAAATCAGCTGTCATTTATTAATGCGCATGTCCCATGTACATCCAGCAGTACCGTACATGGGAAGGGCCTGACCTGCACTTTATATGCATGGTAGGCTGGGCTTTACATGCAAATCATACAGTAAGGGCTGAATTTAGCCCTTATATACAATTGCCTTGTCCGTACGTTTAACCTTACATACGGACAAGATAAGGTAAAGTTCTGGACACCTAAGTGTTCAATAATTATGTGAGTGTGGAAGTGTCCTTTCAACTCACTTCCAGATCTTAGGGGCAGTCAAACGTACGAAACCCCTCCGTACATTTGCAATCTGCTACTAAGTCTGGATACTGCCCAATAATAATGTCAATGGACCAGATACACAGATTCGCAAAAATATGCAACTAAGTGGCAAGGCAACTCCAATGAACAGGTGAACCAAGGACAGAAAACGTGAATAATGCCAGCGTTAGATGTTCCAATATCAGGCAATTATCACAGAAATGAAATGGTCTCATAATCTAAGCCCTAGGAGATTAAATGTGCTTTCTTTTCTCTAGTATAAAAATTGCAAAACAAAAACAAAAGGAATCTATTTATTGTTTTATTGGTTTTTGTAGAATGTGTGCTGCTTCCTGTCTGTAATTGCTATGACTTGTTTGGGAATTGGGGAGTCACCTATGTGATGTCATCAGTTAGAGGCAGACAGGCTGCTAGAGAGTTACAACCAGGGTTGCCGACTTTTAACAACTCGATACACACAGGGGGTGGGGTTTAATGATTTTTTTTTTTTGCGATTTATGCAAATTGCATCATTAAGCCACACCCCCTGACTAATACTTACCCATTTTTAGATTTAATATGGATCACGGCAGGGCTTGATGGCGCAAATTGCATCATCAAGTCCCTCTCTGTCCCTAGCAACACTAGTATACTAGTGTTGCCAGGCAGGGGGGCAGGACTTGAGGCTGTGGTTTCCATCTAGCTGTCATAGTAAAAGAAACTATTACAACAGGATTGTATATGTGTTAAAACAGAGTGATTTGCTTAATTTACCCTGTATACATGTATTGACAAAACATGCACTTTTTTATTGTTAGAAAACAACATTAAACTGTTTACCATTAAGAAGACACATTTTTGTCACCAACAAACACTGAGAAAGTCAGCAATGTAAACAGATGATTAATGTTAATGAATATGTAATATAAATTTACCACTTGTGCTTACATTAAAACTAATTAACTAAACAACTGCTATGCAGCCAATAATTGTCTTAACGAGTTGACTCCAATCCAGCTCAACAAAGAATTGTAATTCATAAAATGTACCAAGAATATGAAGCCTGTATTTTTTTTTTTAGAAGTCACGTAAAGCCATGGCCATTGTCATTAGTCAAAAAACAAAAACAAAAAAACGATGAGTGTCACAAATTCTAAACCATGGAAAAGTTTGCAGTGGTAAACATTTTAAAAATCATTCTTTATCCACATAACTTTTATGTATGTATGCAAGCGCTAATGTTTTTAATTTGAACAGATTAATCTAAGTCTAGTTTAACCAGATCTTCAACAACAATTCTTTATTTCAGGGCTCATTCTAGACCAAGTTAAAACCAGGCTGGTCAATTTATTTGGTGCTCCTCTCAAAATGAACAACTCGGAGCAATAGGATACAGACATACGAAAATTGGGCGTTTCCTTATTGCTAACAGCACATGCACCGCATTCACAGGGTTCTGTCATGAAAGCATTTCCATTGGAGAGGCAGAGTGAAGCAGGAAGCACATAGTGATTTTGTCATGTGGGAGGGGGATAGACATTGATCATACAATGAGGTCATGCTAAGCACCCTCTGTACTGTCCCCATTTTAAGACATGACAGTGTGGAAGTTTTAAAGAAGGGTCCTCACATTGTATGCCTGCATGAGTTTGTCCCCTCACTTGTACGGATCCCTGCTGCTGCGTTCGGACATAACACTGAGATTGATTATGAAAAGTGTGCTGCTTAATGTACCAAACCCACAGCACCAAACTGGAAACCCTCTTGATGCAGATTGAATTACACAACCCGGCAATTTAAAAGTGGTCTATTTTCACCACTAAGAGACCGACCAAGGAAGTTTTGAATAAAAAGGCTTAGAGCGAAATGATCAAGAAACCAGCTGACAGACGAATGTTCTGTTCCAAGATGCCAATAAGACTTTGTGCATTTGTATGTGAAAGCTACAGTAGCCACCATAAAAGCAGTAAGTAGCACACCAACTGTTATACCAATTACATTAACCAAAGACACTGAACCTGGGTACATACCCACAATTTGAAGGCTCCTGTGGTATCTATGTTTTTAAAGCAGGTTTTATGGATATATAGTAAGTATGCCCAGCAGAGGCGTAACTAGCGTGGGTTTTATAGGGCTCATGCCCCAGGTTCCGATGGCGCGCAGCTGATGTGGGCACAGTCCTGCTTTTTTCCCCCCATTGGACTCCTTTTCCAGGAGTCAGAGCGGGTAGCAGGCATCACAGCGGGGGGGTGCGTGCGGTGAATACAGACGCCCTTGGGGTCACGGGTCATATTAAGGGAGCGCACTAAGGACTGAAACTATGAAAGGACTGAAATGATATTATGGGGGTGCATAAAGGATTGCAATAATATGAGGGGCTGCATTAAGGTCTAAAACTATATAATGGGGGTGCACTAAGGACTGAAACTTTGATGTGGCTGCACTAAGGACTAAAACTTTATTATGGGGATGCACTAAGGAATGTAACTATGATGGGGCTGCACTAAGGACTAAATCTATATTATGGGGGTGCACTAAGGACTAAATCTATATTATGGGGGTGCACTAAGGACTAAATCTATATTATGGGGGTGCACTAAGGACTAAATCTATATTATGGGGGTGCACTAAGGACTAAATCTATATTATGGGGGTGCACTAAGGACTAAATCTATATTATGGGGGTGCACTAAGGACTAAATCTATATTATGGGGGTGCACTAAGGACTAAATCTATATTATGGGGGTGCACTAAGGACTAAATCTATATTATGGGGGTGCACTAAGGACTAAATCTATATTATGGGGGTGCACTAAGGACTAAATCTATATTATGGGGGTGCACTAAGGACTAAATCTATATTATGGGGGTGCACTAAGGACTAAATCTATATTATGGGGGTGCACTAAGGACTAAATCTATATTATGGGGGTGCACTAAGGACTAAATCTATATTATGGGGGTGCACTAAGGACTAAATCTATATTATGGGGGTGCACTAAGGACTAAATCTATATTATGGGGGTGCACTAAGGACTAAATCTATATTATGGGGGTGCACTAAGGACTAAATCTATATTATGGGGGTGCACTAAGGACTAAATCTATATTATGGGGGTGCACTAAGGACTAAATCTATATTATGGGGGTGCACTAAGGACTAAATCTATATTATGGGGGTGCACTAAGGACTAAATCTATATTATGGGGGTGCACTAAGGACTAAATCTATATTATGGGGGTGCACTAAGGACTAAATCTATATTATGGGGGTGCACTAAGGACTAAATCTATATTATGGGGGTGCACTAAGGACTAAATCTATATTATGGGGGTGCACTAAGGACTAAATCTATATTATGGGGGTGCACTAAGGACTAAATCTATATTATGGGGGTGCACTAAGGACTAAATCTATATTATGGGGGTGCACTAAGGACTAAATCTATATTATGGGGGTGCACTAAGGACTAAATCTATATTATGGGGGTGCACTAAGGACTAAATCTATATTATGGGGGTGCACTAAGGACTAAATCTATATTATGGGGGTGCACTAAGGACTAAATCTATATTATGGGGGTGCACTAAGGACTAAATCTATATTATGGGGGTGCACTAAGGACTAAATCTATATTATGGGGGTGCACTAAGGACTAAATCTATATTATGGGGGTGCACTAAGGACTAAATCTATATTATGGGGGTGCACTAAGGACTAAATCTATATTATGGGGGTGCACTAAGGACTAAATCTATATTATGGGGGTGCACTAAGGACTAAATCTATATTATGGGGGTGCACTAAGGACTAAATCTATATTATGGGGGTGCACTAAGGACTAAATCTATATTATGGGGGTGCACTAAGGACTAAATCTATATTATGGGGGTGCACTAAGGACTAAATCTATATTATGGGGGTGCACTAAGGACTAAATCTATATTATGGGGGTGCACTAAGGACTAAATCTATATTATGGGGGTGCACTAAGGACTAAATCTATATTATGGGGGTGCACTAAGGACTAAATCTATATTATGGGGGTGCACTAAGGACTAAATCTATATTATGGGGGTGCACTAAGGACTAAATCTATATTATGGGGGTGCACTAAGGACTAAATCTATATTATGGGGGTGCACTAAGGACTAAATCTATATTATGGGGGTGCACTAAGGACTAAATCTATATTATGGGGGTGCACTAAGGACTAAATCTATATTATGGGGGTGCACTAAGGACTAAATCTATATTATGGGGGTGCACTAAGGACTAAATCTATATTATGGGGGTGCACTAAGGACTAAATCTATATTATGGGGGTGCACTAAGGACTAAATCTATATTATGGGGGTGCACTAAGGACTAAATCTATATTATGGGGGTGCACTAAGGACTAAATCTATATTATGGGGGTGCACTAAGGACTAAATCTATATTATGGGGGTGCACTAAGGACGCCCCAGCTTCAATGCTTCCATTTACTCTAGATACGCCCCTGATGGTCAGTATAGACTACCATCATTCCAGAAGAACTGAAGAACTCCAAAGTGTTCTAACTGTTCATGTTTCAAAGCAAGCTTCTATAGTATTAATTTGTAGGGGGGGGGCAACAACTTAATGGATTAAGCGGCCACAGTGGATTCTGGGGAAGACCATTTTTCTCATATGCAAAATGTCTGAGTTTATAGTTACATACTGAAAATCTCTTCACGTATACATCTTATCAGCAATGTTTCACTGAGATTGAATGGATTCTTTTCTACATTTATTATTATCATTATATTTTATTTCAATGTCTCATTTCATTTTAGCACTCAGAAAATGGTAAATAAAGACTGGCTTATCATAAAATGTACTTTTGACTACAGTGCAGACAATTTTAATGATGCTATTGGAAGATTATGGCAATAAAGAAGTCCAGCAGTAGGGAAAATCAAAATCTCTAAGCACTTGCATTCAGCAATGACATTTATATTTCTTTAGGTGGTTTATATAGAAGTTATATAAAACTTCCATTCAGCCCACAAATTATAATGCACTTAGGCTTCCAACCACCAAATTACTTAGAATTGATGCATGAAGAGGTAATAGTAGTTTCATAGTTCTCAAGTGTAAAACTGACATTCTTATCTGATAAACAGATTTTTTTAGATGTCACTTTAAAACATCCTTTTAACAATATCTGAAGTTCTTAGAATGGTATTAGGATTTCCTTCTTTTCTATGTTGTGGGAAGAAGTAATCAGAAGTAAAAATGTGCACATAAACACAACCTCATATGTTAATATCTGTCTATGGCCAAAAAATGTGGGTAAATACAGTACTCTGATATTATTAACAGGGTATGATTTCCTACTGTCCTTGCTGGGGCATAGGAATAGTCATAACTGTCCAAATTAAAAGATCCACATGCCCTAATAGTACGAGTGAAAGCCATTTAGGCTTAAGACAGATTAAGCCTGGTTTTGCAGAATGGGGGCACAACCTAACCTCCTACCCATTGGACTGCTGGGAGGAGCCCCCTCCTCCTTAGCAGTCTATAAAAGGGGACTGCCTAAGTGGGAAGTCCCTCCCTCCCTACCTATCAATTATTGTTGTACTTCATGATTAGTGTTAGCAGGTGCATTAGCAAGCGTCTGTTGTTTTCTTTGGCACGGAGGTGGCTCCCAAATGGTAACTGTTTTGTGGAAGGCTGTAGTTTAGCGGTCGCTGAGGTGTGTTTGGCATGGGAAGCCTTCGCCTTTTTCCAGTTACTATGCGTGTGGAACACTGAGGTTTTAGAGAGAATCTGGTTTTAATTCGTTGTTACTTTGTGGTTGCTATTTGCTTTTAGCCCCATCAAAGTTAAAGCGTATATAATCATTAATTAATATTTGACCCTTCATCAAATAATAACCCCCCTTTTATCCCAACTAAATAAATCACATTATAATTTATCCCCTTAGCTCTGTGTTGTGTCAATTATTTCTAGGCTTGAACGTGGGCACATAAACCATGGGTAGTTTATAACTTGTGCATCTGTCCGGAGATGTGAAAATATGCATTGCTGATTCCTGGCGTCTGGAAGCTGGATACAGAAAATAACTCCAGCAGGCTCCCATGTGCACTACCAATATCCCCGCATCATAACAGAGCTGCCTGATGTTTCTCATATCTGGTGGGTGGGATGGCTGTGGTGGGATGGTTTTCATATGGTAATGCACAGTATGGGTGGGAAATAAATCATATGCGATATGCTAACTTTTGATCCATCACCATTTTAATTGGGGACGAATCAAAAATTAGTAGAGTCTAGCTGATAGAACATCGTGTGAGCAGTGTAAATGGTGCTCCATCCGCTATTGGATCTCCATTGGCATTGTGTTTGAATCTCTGGATCAGATCCTATGATACATTGGGCCAGATCCAGACATACGTCTGTGTTACGAACTAGTGCGGATTGTATTTACGCAAGCGTAAATACTATGCACTCCCCCGGGCACTCCCACCAGTCGTCCGTACCCCCCCCGGGCCACCAGTCGTCCGTAAGTACACTGCCTGCTAAACCCTGCCCTAACTTTTGTTATCGTAACTACGTGATGGTTGTAACTACGTAACCCAGCCCATACTGTATGATTTAAATCCCTCCCCCTGCCTACATACCGTAATTTCGAGTGTCGGATGGCTGGCGCGCCCCTTTGTTCATAGTAACGCCATTGACTGTAGTCTTGTAAGTACGTTCAGAGTTCCTGGTTGTAACATCTGCCGCGCTCATGCGCAGAACATGGAAAACAGCGTTTTTCTGACTACGAAGAGTGTAAATAGGTCTGGATCTGGCCCATTGGGTGTAAATGCAAAGCATGAACATAAAATGAGGTAATAATTATCTTCTCTAGCTTCCCCTTTTATTTCTCAACTTTTTTTATTTATGAGTTTAAGGTTTTCTTTTATTTAGTAGCAGTCAGACATATTGTTTATCAATAAAAAACAATCCTCACATTTGCATTTAAATTGTGGCTTAAAAACTAGTTTTACATTTCATGCTGTTATTCTTATAAAACCAATGGACGTGATTATAAAACAGTGTTTGATTAGTTCGTATCAGTCCTGGTCCAAGACAGGTATAGGTTTTTCTTTCTCAAAACGCATTATGGATATGAATTCCAGACAAATAAACTACCAGTAGGGTGCTATATGACTATAGTATAGCAATTATTTTACACTGCTGGAGACTCTCTTGGAATCCTTTGTCCACCGATACTTTATCTGGGCACTGCTGAGCTTGACATGAAATTACTGATAAATGCTTAGGTCAGAGGCAAAATATTTATGTATGCTTAGCATATATCTGAATGTATGCCTACAAGTACAAATGTATGTTTTTTTATATTGAGAATATTCGTTTTTTTGCATTTCAAAAGTCAGTTCAGTTATAGCGTTTTATATTAGTTTGTAGGCTTGTAAATTGAAGATTGCAAAACATGAGCACATGTGTGGAAGGGGAGGGGGGGTTGGCAACTTAGACAGCTGATTATAATAGATTGCCAGCAGATGTTAGCTTTGTGTTGGCCTTTTCTAGAAACAGCTCCACTTGTCACCCTCAGCTAGTAGAAGGCAGGAACAAGCTGTCAGCTACTGGCAATGTATTTATAAACAGCACTTAGCTCTTATAGACTGTGAGCCAAGCAATGTCTAAGCTGCTAGTCGCTGTTAGCTTAGAGCTGTCATTCCTAGAGAGTCCTCCATGGATGTAGGGTGGCCAGCTGCCATGGTTACACCATTGTTAATTAAAATAATGGAAGGGATGAGACTGGTTATTCAGCATCTATATATAAAGGCTAACTCTGCATCTCTGTTATACACATACACAGTAGTGTCCAGTGAAAGAGCGTGTCACTGCAAGAGAATAATGATCCTGGGACTGGGGACCTGGTTAAGAGATTGAAAATAAGAGAGGAAAAATACTCCTGGGCTAAACCATGTTGATTGCAGGGAAGTCATATTTCATCTGTTGCAAAGAGCATTAGAGTTGAGAGGTGAGGTTTCCTATCCCAAGTCTAAATAACAGTGTGATATTAAATCTGTGTGCAGTAAGAAATTCAAAGATATATCTCTGCATGCAAAGAATACAATTAACTTGACTCCTCGTGAATTCAACATGGTTTTTACCAGGAGTAACTTTCCTCTATTAGGACCTGATTCACACTTAAGAATCTTCTTAAAATAAGAACTTAAAGTCACTCCTGGGCTAAACCATGTTGATTGCAGGGGAGTCATATTTAATCTGTTGCAAACAGTACTAGTGTTGAGAGGTGATATTTCCCAGCCCAAGTCTAAATAACAGTGTAATAGTAAAGCTGGTCAGTATCTGTTTTCAGTAAGCAATTCAAAGATGTATTCCTGCAAAGAATACACTTGACTCCCCCCGAAAACAACATGGTTTTGCCCAAGAGTGACTTTAAGTTCTTATTTTAAGAATATTCTTAAGTGTGAATCAGGTCCTTAATTGCAAGCTCCTTCTTAAAAGTCTGAATCAGGTCCTGGGTGAGGAGTGTGACGGAGAGGCCGAAGTGGCTGAGGAAGAAAGAAAGTTGGATGAGGAGGCGCTGCTGGAAATGGAGAAAAGGAGAGAGAGGTGAGTGGTGGATTGGAGCAAACAGTATGAGCGGGTCGGTTGCAGGTGGTGTGTGAGGAAATTGTACTGCTACCCATCAATCTGACAGATTTTAACTCCTAGTATAACATAATTACTATTCACGCTTAAAACTTTAAGAAGGTGCATGTATCCAAACCTTATTTAAAGCCCCCTCCCACGCCACCTCCCTCTTAAGAGTGCCCTAGAGCTTCCCTAACTTCCCCTTCATATTTTCCTTCTTAAGAAGGTGAATCTGAACATTCTTTCCCATACCCCGCCCTCCCCAGCTCCTTTNGATCCAAACCTAAAGCCCCCGCCCACGCCACCTCCCTCTTAAGAGTGCCCTATAGCTTCCCTAACTTCCCCTTCATATTTTCCTTCTTAAGAAGGTGAATCTGAACATTCTTTCCCATACCATACC
>WWET01000017.1:735623-757391 GCA_011038615.1 Limnodynastes dumerilii
AAGTTTTTTTTCCAAGTTAAAATTTAAAAGCGCGGGGCCCCGGGACCCGCGGGGCCATAGGCGGCCGCCTATACGGCCTATGCCATGGGCCGCCTATGCCTCCTCTTCATTGGTCTCCCACTCACCTGTCTTGCCCTCCTTCAATCTATACTCAATGCTTCTTCCAGGTTCATCTTTCTCTCTATACCTCTGCCTCTCCTGTATGTCAAACCCTCCACTGGCTTCCTGTTCGCTTCTTTAAACTCCTTACCCTCACCTTTAAGGTCATCTCCTCATCCACTGCTCCCTACCTTTCTTCCCTCATCAACATGCACGCCCCTTCCCACCCTCTCAGTTCTGCTAACCACCACTGTCTGCCCTCCTTACTGATCACCATACTCAAAATGCACCTGTTCAGGCTAGCCTACCCCTCCTCCACCTCACTGCATCCTACATCTTTCCCTTTTTCTCCTTCCTTCTCCCTCTTCACCACTCACATCAGCAGTCCACTTCCTTCCCCCTTCTTATGTTTTCTGTAAGTTCATCTTTCATGTGAGCAGGGAGCTCCATCCTAGTGTTGTCCGTTCCACCACCACTCCCCCCTCACACCCTACCCTATTGTCCCCCTCTGCTATTTTTTACCCCATTCCCATCTGGTGCCTCCCTCTCCACCTCTCACTGCACTCTATCCCCTCCTCCCTGATCTGTGCAAGCCTGATACCTCATATTCTGCCTTGGAGACTATGCTCGCTTCACTTTATTGTATTTTTTGTGATATTTCTATATTTCTATTGTATTTTATTATGCACTATACTGTCCATCCCTGCCCTGTATGTCTGTACTGTATTTTGTTTTTTTTATAAGGTGCTGCAGACACCTTGTGGCACCTTATAAATAAATGATACACTAATTAACAACTACATGTCAAACTACTTACACTGTCAGTTTCTTAGGTCAAGTTCTATTTTTCTTCATTTCACGTTCATATTAAATATGTGTGATTATGCCATAATTTGAATAAAACGCATGACATTACTAAATTGTGTCCAATAACAGTAAAGTGCAGCAAAATGCCAAATTCAGATGTAAGTGTATACCACTGCAACTAAAAATTCACCTTTACAAGTCTAATGTGTATTTCAATGTTAATTTTATATTTTACAGATTATGCCACTAAGTAAGCTGCAACCGAGCTATGATCTTTAGATAACATTCTAATTGTCTTTAAAGAGTAAAAGGCCACATTTTAAAGAAAGCTTGTTATATTGCCCTTCATTTTATAACACTATAACACAGTAAGTATTTATAAAGATGTTATACCTGAAAACTATTTATCTCCAGCTTTAATGTTAGAGTAATGAACATTTGCTGAGAGCAGCACAATTTTGTACATAAAAGTGTCATTATCAATAGAATCTTTACACTATCTACAGTCATAATATTAAATAATGATGACTTCTCATTATAGTTATTTGTTCCCCTTTACAGTTTTACTTTCTTTTTTTATTACTATGGGCTTTATTATTTAAAGGTATAACTTCTTATTAATGAAGTCTGGAAAGCTAACAGACAAAAAAAGAAAAATGGTTGCTAATAGTCTGATTATGAATGATTCAACTTTCTTTTCTTTTCTTATTTAATCATTTTTATATACATGCTAGCTTTTACAAGTGTGACTTAAGCATGTTGTTAATTATCCCCACTTCTATTTAACATAGTAGAGGGTTTGGCAAGTAAAGTTACTTCAAAACATTTTTATGGCTTGTTGGTGTCGCACTCTTTACCTAATGTTACGTATGCCCGATACAGAATTATAAAGAGCTATATACATCTCCAGATATTCAGTATATGCTTTGCTTTAAGTTATTTGTCCTGATCAAGAATTACATAAGTCAGGGGACTTATGCAAGTCTCTTGATGAGACTAGAGCCCCAAGCCTCCATTTGGAATCAGGCCTATTTAAACCAGTCCCCAGCAGCAGCTTTTGTGATGATCAGCCTTCCAGAGAGTGCTTTAATAAGGTGCTGACATGCATGTCTTTTCTTCTCTTACACACAAGCAAGGGAAACAGTCCGGTGAGTAGCCCCGCCCACTGATCGATCATTCAACTAATTTTTAAGCCTCTTGTATGTTGATTGGTCAGAATCAGTGTCATTCCTATCATTATAATTTTTAAAGCTGTAAATAATTTTTGAGGGTGTTCATTTATGACGATGAGGGTGATAACATAGTAGAGGGTTTGGCAAGTAAAGTTACTTAAAAACATTTTTATGGTTTGTTGGTGTCGCACTCTTTACCTAATGTTACATATGCCTGATACAGAATTATAAAGAGCTATATACATCTCCAGCTATTCAGTATATGCTTTGCTTTAAGATATTTGTCCTGATCGAGAATTACATAAGTCAGGGGACTTATGCAAGTCTCTTGATGAGACTACAGCCCCAAGCCTCCATTTGGAATTCGGCCTATTTATACCGGTCCCCAGCAGCAGCTAATGTGATGATCAGCCTTCCAGAGATTGCTTTAATAAGGTGCTGACATGCATGTCTTTTCTTCTTTTACACACAAGCAAGGGAAACAGTCCGGTGATAGCCCCGCCCACTGATCGATCATTCAACTAATTTTTAAGCCCCTTGTGTGTTGATTGGTCAGAATCAGTGTCATTCCTATCATTATAATTTTTAAAGCTGTAAATAATTTTTGAGGGTGTTCATGTATGACGATGAGGGTGATATTGTTTAAGGTCATATGAATGAAATTTGTGTTGTTAAGATGCTTATAAATCTGGGCTTCTTTTCGTATTGTGGTTTCAAGAATAATTTTTGAATTTTACTGTATGACAATCACAAGAATGTCTATTTTATATTGCATTGTGATTGAAAGAACACTGGGACACACTACAGTGTCTATACTATGGCGGTCTCTAGAATGCAATTTGTTTTCTGTGGTGATCATTAGAGTGATATATTGTATGGCAGTCGGTATGATGCAGTCTGTATCATAGGCGTATGTACAACGGGCATTCATCCTGCACCCAGGGTTGCACCCAGGGTTGACAGGGTAAGGGGGGGTTGCCCCTGGTCTGTATTGTATGGCGGTCACTAGAATGCAGCCTGTATTGTATGGCCATCACTAGGATGGAGTCTATAATGTATGGTGGTCAGTAATTTTTTTTTATGTCTCTTTATAAATGAATCGTGGTGTATTGATTACGTTAAGGCATGGGTAAATGTAAAACAAAAGGGTGCGAATTTATGGTTTGTAGGGGGCACCCACCACCCTTGTATGAGACAGCTGTACATCACTTGTCCTTCTTTGTCTTTTCCAGTGACCTGCTAATTGTTTGCAGGGAGACCATAGGAAAGAAGGAGAAAGTGTAACGCTTGAAGGCACAACTAGGACTGAGATATATAACAGTTACATATCACTGCATAAGACTGAGCATTACTTTTCCATAAAACAGTTCACCGTAGAATCTCCTTCTACTTAAATCGCTTCTTTGCTTTAACTTTATAAATGACTTTTTGTGCAAATATTATACCACTGTTGGACATTATAATCTTGATTGGAATGTGTGGTCAGGTGCTATCTATGATCTCTATAATACTGATCCCCCCACATATAATAGACCATCTCACATGTCACATTCATTCCAATGAGCCCTTGCTAATTTTAAGCCCCAGGCCCACAAGGATCTTAATGTCTCCCTGGAGCTGGGTCCGGAAGGATTCAGATCCATGCAGAGAAGTTATGGTAGGATTCTGGACACACGAGAGGAGAGTGACAGGGACGAGCACTTCTGTGCGGACTATCAGACCCCCGTGGATACGGAAAGCGTGCCGGGGTCTGGATCCACTCCATTATCTGTAGGCATTTGCATCTGCGCTTTTTTATAGCCTGCACTGGTGGTTTGCATAAGGCTGCAGGGCATGGAGGGTTAGGGCTAAAGAAGGAGAATGTTAGGGATAGGCTGTGGGAAAGGGAGGGTTAGGGTTAGGAAATGGTTAAGGGTAGGGTTAGGAGAGATTTCAGACTGCAGACTGCTTCGACCTGTTCAACACTTAGTATACGTACTAATAATAATTAGTGAAATCATGGAATACCCACATAATACAAATGCTGGTTGGGGATTTCATAAAGATACGTATAACTAAAAATAGGACTGCAATTGCCTGCTTTAGCAGAAAAATATTCCCACTAACGCATGAGGCCCAGGGTGTGAAAACTTACTGATGATGACACTTTATGCCGACTTTTATAAACTGTTTCCCAAAACATTTACGTCATTACACAATTGCTGACAAAATGTTACACATTATTCACAGAATTTGGTCTTAGGGATTGCCACTCCAATCCTTACCTAATGTTTGGTTGTTACGTATTACAGACTGATTCCCTTATCCATTGCCTGATCATGCTGATATAGACCATTCAGTTTAAAGTGTCTAAATAATTGTGCCTTGTATCTGTCTATTGGAGTTGGTGATGCTTTCTTAGAAGCCAGAAATGAAGACATCCCCATTGACTAACATTCAGAAAAGCACAATATAGCTCCTAAATGTAGTAAAGAAAGGATATGTGCTTAAAAATATGACTCTATGCACTTATTCTAAAAAAAAGGTCTCACTACTGCTGCTCGTGGTACTGCAGAAAAACAAGGAACTATTCTACTTTTATTAGTTCCCCATTCACCCCACTGTTTCCAATTAGTGATCATTTTCTCTTGAAGAAAGCAGCCAGAAGGCCAGAACAGTGCAGTCATCTTATGAGAATGAGAGCAAACTCTCAAGGATAAAGGAAATGAAATTCAATTTTCCAACCAGCTAACTGAACAAAATGAATATTATGGGTTGAATTATAGTTCAGAAAAATGAGATATTAATTAAAATGATCAGACTGAACTTCACCCTTATTTCAGTATTACACAATGCCCAGAATGAAGGGCTAATCCTATATGGTAAATGTCCCCCCATCAAAAATACTCATCAAATAAATATCACATAATAAATATCACATCAAAAATACTCATCAAATAAATATCACATAATAAATATCACATCAAAAATATTGTGTACACCAGATCATGATGAAGAGGCTGTAATAATAACTTGGGACCTGATCCAGACTTAATAACAACAGCCAATTTACACACACGGCATGCGTCAATCTGGCTGTGGCAACGCACTGCGCATGTGCACAACAGATGTCACGCATCGTAACTCCATACTACAGGGCGAGACATGCCTGCGCCATCTGAATATATGCATTGTGGGGGAGGGGAGGCATTTAAGTTGTACAGTATGGGCTGTGTAGGCATTACATACGACCAGAGATACGCAAGGATAAGTTAAGGCAGTGTTCTATACACATAAGTCAGCTAAATTACACGTGTGTGAGGGGAGTGCATTTTACTTAGTAGTATGTAACTAAGGTACGCATGCGTACGTAAAACGTAAAACCACCTTAAGTCTGGATCAGGCCCTTTATGTCTATTATATGTCTCTGGGATTTTGAACCTAAAATTAAATTTGAATATTTTATTGGTTTGGGGAACATTTAATCAATATAATCAGAAGTAAACCAAATACATTAGCTGTGCCAATTACAGGGAAAAAATACATGTATATCACTTTAAATATTTCATAGCGGATTTCAATATGCAAATTGATATTTTATGATGGTTTCGTTCATCAATATTTGTGTTTTGGCTATTATGCAACTGTTTATGGTACTAATTTACAGTATTTATCCAGTTTTCAGCAATTTGGGAGTGCTAATTCTCTCTCTCTCTCTGGAGACTGGACAGGCATTCTATAAACACAAGGATAACTGGATATGTTGTTAGTTTTGACCATAATATACACCAAAAAATGCACACGACTCAAGAACAGTTTATCAATGTTCATTAAAATCACAAATAAAACTAATGATTTTGCCATTTAATACCATTAATTGACAGGGCAAAAAGTAATGTCATGTGACAATGTGCATTTATTGCTTTAAGCTGGATTTACATTTTCTAATAATAGAGCCAATAAGTCAATTATAGGCTGATTGGCTCTGTTATCACATAGTATAGTTGAAAAGTCACCAAAACAATTAAAATGATTGAGGATAGGCACAGGTTGGTGGGAAGATCCTATTACTAACCCACTGAGCTATCAATAAGACTGCACCTGCATACATATCCTCATTCATCTCAAGATATATCCCAGCTCGCTATCTCAGATCTTCACAGCACATACAACTCTCCTCAACACTAAACAAATGCTCTGATTCCTGGTTACAGAACTTATCCCAAGCTGCACTCACTCTCTGGAATAACCTTCCTTGCCCAATACAACTATCCTCTACTCTCCAAACTTTTAAGCGCTCCCTTAAAACTCACATCTTCAGACAACCTTACCAAATTCTTCAATCCACTTCTTAGCATTTGTTTACCCTGTTTACAACTAGTTTGTTGTCCAGTTTCCTTACTGTATATGATTAACACAAATTTGAGCACTTTCTCTTTCCATACTAAAATGACTCTAAGTTTTTCTGCTGGCACTGCTGAGTGACTGGATCATACAGAATGCTGAGCACTTTTACCATACAACTTGGCTGACCCATTTATATGATACAGTATATATAGCATTTGCCCTTATATCAATCCCCTTATGTATAAATTGTGAGCAAGGCCCTCTTACCTATGCTACAAAGTTTTATGGAAAGATTTTACTAAACATACAAAATTGGTAACATTTGCAATGCACAGAAGACTGTTCCTGAGGGCCCTGTTATTTATTTCTGGCTGAGAGAATGGTAGAAGAAATGAGTGAAAGGCTTTCTGTATTATGTGTCTCACATGCTGCCCATGGCACACATCCTGCCTAGGATACACAGATTGTTCTAATCCATCAGCTAATATATTTTAGGAGACAAATACAAGCATGTAAAGGGAGCTTGAGCACAGTTCTATTAGCTGAAATTTTTTATGAAGCCTAAAAGTAATTAAAGCAAACCAGCTGAGTACTAATGTATTTTTATATGAGAAAGGATTGCTTTTTCTGCAACAGTAAAGGGAAGACTCCTAAATTCCTTTTCAGTTATACAAAAGCATCATTCACAAAACTAATACAGCTAAAACCAATACAGCTAGTGACACAAGATAGATGGAGCTAAAACTTCTGTGTAATTCTTGTCATGAAATAATGGGCCTGATCCAGACCTATGGCCGCAAGCGATCGTACGCCGATCGTGAGCGAAAAAACGGGCAAAAAAACACACTGCGTATGTGCAGTATGCCAACTTCCGGTCGTCCAAAGGACATGAGCGTACAGCGAGCGTATTTTGAGCGTAATTTTCGACCAATGGGCGTGCGTTTTGTACGACGATAGTCCGGATGCTCGAGTTACTACACAGAGGCGGGGATAGCCATTTAAATTGTACAGTATGGGCGTGCTAAGCCCCGTACGGCCAGCGTACAGTACGACCAGCGTATCGGTACGAAAATTCGCACGTACGCTGGAAAAACTTAGGGTAGGGTTCAGCCGCCGTAAGTAGGTACAATCAATAGGAGTGTCATGGGCGTGAAAGTTTATACGCACGGGCGATCATACGCTACGCTCGCGGGCGATCATACGCTACGCTCGCAGACGCTCGCGGTCGTAGGTCTGGATCAGGCCGAATGTCTCCTTCAGGGCACCCTCACTCAGTCCCAGTGGCAAACGCAGGATTTTGAAAGGGGGGTTTCATGTGGGGTATATTAGCATACCTCCCAACATTTTGGAACTGAAAATGGGACAAATAAGCCCCGCCCCCGTCTTGCTTAAGATCTGCTTCCAAACCGCCCCCACTGTCATGCTGCATTTCTTTTACACATTAAAATAGTAATTTTCTATTGAAGGAACAGATCTAATAGCCATAGCAGTATAGAATGCATTAGTAGAGCACAATGGACCAGAGCCTGTCAGTGCATAAGCACTGTTAAATTTGTTGTAACTCATTAACCTTCACTCACCTGCTTTCCTATTGCAGTACAGGCCAGGACCATCTATTCCCATTTCAGTCTGCCTCACATGGCCGTGAAGCCATGACCCTTTCGCGGCACCAGTGAAGCCACACCCCCTTTTTGAATTATTACCTTTTTTGCCCATTTTTTCTATTTTTTTCTATATTTTCAATATGGGTAGGGGGTGTTCTAGGCAACCACCCTCTCTGGGTGCGCCACTGAGTCCTTTGGCCCATTCAGATGCATGGATTCCCACCTGTACAAATATGTAAAGTTTATCTTAAGCCAATGCAACATTTAGCAACCTCCAGGGGCAGAACTACCATTCCTGGGCAAAGCATATTTTTGGCACCTGGGCCCACAACTCGCTAGCTCCGCCTCTGGCAACCTCTATTGACTGTTTTAATAAGGGGTTGCCGTTTTTACTGGAGATCATATCACATTATAGTTATCTTAACCCTTTTACATGCTGAAAACAAATATTTTTAAAACAAGTTGGTAAAGTTCATTAAAGAAAAGTGCTTGTGAATACATATAGGTAGTAAGAAAATGAAAGCAAGTTAATAGCATATGCTTTATAAATCCTGTAGACTATATAATGTAGACTACCCTACATTATATAAAGAATGTGCAGCATTAATGAAACTAATTATGTATTTTTAATGTTCAGTAATAAACAAATTGTTTGTTTTCCGTTCAAATCTATTTGTTATCTACCCTTCATTTTAAGAGGTAGTGGCTTTACCTTTTCCAGTATGAAAGTAATGCTCTACTCTGAGCACATGTTATATATCTGTAATCTGAACAGAGTTACAAGTGTGGTTATAGCCTGTAGTTTGTGCACTGCAGCGGAAACGTTCTGATACCGGGTGTTTTATAGGGTGATGTTGTGGCTGATGGGCGATAATATATTCCATACACATAAGACAGAATGGCAAAAAATCCTTGTAGTTCCACTGATGGTAGACATTTATACCTAATGGGATCCTTATTAGTTTGAAGAAGTAATTTTTAGTGGTATATTAACTCTTTAGCAGAACATTTAAGTAAAAAATTCTTGCTGTGACAAGAGCCAGTAAATTATTTATTTGCAAAACATCACAAACATCTCACTTTTTAAAAATAACTTCTTATATAAAGAGCATGAAAATAAAATCCATTGTAGAGCAATTCTGCTGACCATCAAATTGTAATTTGTTCATGAGCTCACTTTTATATGAATAGTGTGTATGCACTATTATGCAGGGTTGCCGACTCTCCCGGAATATCCGGGAGACTCCCAAAATTTGGGCAGGTATCCCGGGAGAGCCGGCAAAGCTCCCGCAAGCCCCTCCAGCTACAAATTTAAACTGTAATCCCTAGCATTACTAGGGATGTGTGGGGCTTGATGATGTCATCAAGCCCCATCCATCCCCTGATTTGCATAAATCGCGTCATTAAGCCACACCCCCATGCAGAAATCAATTGCTTCCCTCTGGGTTCTCCCGGAGGGAAGCCCTAAAAAGTCGGCAACCTTGCTATTATGATTTAACCAGACACCAGACAATTAGGCTAGTCTGGAGATATTACATAGTGTGTGTTTGACTTAAGGCCTGGCTTTGTGGCTAGGATTTCCACTTAAACTCAGAAGATATTTGGCAGGTCTCCACTTGCATCATTATGTTTTAGACTAATACTGACAATATTTCTTTAATCCCAAAAAACGTTGTTCAAGTAATGAAACCACAGTAATATGTAATCACGGCTTATGAAAATATCGGTATTGTATTTTAAAATTATGTGAAACAAGTTTAGTTAAGACAATACTCTTTTGTTATTTACAAACTGCAAAAAAATAATTTAATAAGAATAAAGGGTTCACATTACAATAGCTGCTGTTATAATTACAAATAATGCCCATTAAATCAGCAGCAAATGAAGGCAATTAATATCTATTTGGGCAATGTTTGTTTAATGTCTGAGACTCAGCTACAGATCACATGATTAAATTATAGCTGTGGCTGCACATCAGAAATAAAAATTCATTAAACTTTGTCTTTACTCAGTTTAATCTAGGTCACATAAATTTGCAATGTTAATGTTAAATGCCATGGCATGAAATTCTTAGAGAGTGGCTATAGTTCTGCCCAGTGCTTTTTTGTAACCACACGACCAATCACAATCCGAGCAGCGCCACAAGCCGAGCAGTGTCATCACAACCAGCGCAGATGAAGTAATGCATTATTATTAATTACTTTTCTTCCAAAACTTTTAAAACTTAAAAAATCCATCGAAAAAAGATGCTGCCTAATAATGGCACATATATAACAACATACAAATAATAACTTCTTGATCCACTTATAATGTAAGGGTAAAAAGAGGTATAGAGTAAGGGAAAAGACAACGGAAAGAGGGAAGTTGTACTTGACCTGATTCCATAGTGGTTAATTAATTTTGCATCTCTCTTGACTAGAGTTCAATGACCTCAGTCATCTAAGCTATTAGAACCAGATCAAGACCTCCACTTGTACTGCATCACAACTCCTGTGTGTGCGAGGGGAGGCCACACTCCTGACATGTACAGACTTACAAGAGCAGGGCCCTAACTTAAAATATATGTGCCATCCCCACATAAAATAGATTGGAAACACGTCCTTATTGTACAATTTAAATCTCTTCCTACTGCATGCACATTTCTCTGCCCCAAACATGAAAAAGTTACAGCACGAAAGTCATTGTCTTGCACAATCTTGCATTTCAGTTTGTGGTTTCCATCACACTTAACAAATGGAAATCTCTAAGTATGTCTGAAAGGCCTTTAGAATTGAATTATAATGAATAATAATTGTCATGATGCTAAATACTCTGCACGTATAACCGCTTTTAAGTTCAATTTTTAAAAACTGTAAAATATCCTGCCTAGTCAACTTAAGAATTTGCATTCGAGAATGCACTTCCCAAAGCAGCAATTATTCTAGCGGGATGGTTTGGATGTATGCATTTGTTATTGATACTGCAATGTGTAGCATAATGGTTACTGTTATCTACTATAAATCTGGGAATTAATGGCCCAGTAAAATAAATTGTTTTTAAAATACATATCTAATTAAATCAGTGCAATCAATAACAAGTTGAGTAATTACAATTATAATGGCAAATCACTGGACTAAGCAAACAATATAACCATCAAGCAAATTTAGCTGTAGATCATTTACTGGAGTACCTGCTTTAAAATTGTCAAGCGAGTGTCCAATGTTCATCTGTATTTAATTGTTAAAAAGGCATTAGGACTATATCATAAAGGCATTCTGAAAAGTTTATGGTGATTTTAAGGGCCAATACAACAACCACTGCTACACACAATAACCTGTCAAAAATACACAATAAGCTAATATCAATGTAAAAATAAATAAAAAATATAATTTTAAGTTATTGTACACAGCTACTCTGTTGCTTTATAGAAAGTACACTAAAGTAATTTGTAATGAAATTCTACATTATAAAGTACTGTAGGGCATGAAATTTGCATGATTGGACAGAAGGACGTACTCATAGTGAACTGACAGAGAAGGTTGTCTCATAAAGCCACACCTTCTACTCAGGAAAGAGAAGTATGATCCTTAGGGGTGGTCTACTCTATTGGGTGTTCAGAAGGACTCCTCTAATTTGCGGACATGCCAACAATGAAATAAAAAGAAAAAAATGGAAAATGGAATAACTTTATGGCTGCATCATTTGTCATACAGTATAATACAAGGTTCCCTGTGTGTGTGTGTGGAATATGCATCCACGTGGACACAGTAGGGGCACAGGTAACTACAGCATTAGAACTTGCACCCTACTAGTGCATGTTTCATGTTACTATTCAGCAACCATGGGGAATCCTCCATGGGTGCAATGTCAGACTTCACAGGTCATTGATTATAAGCTTTTTGCTTTAGCATTAATTAGTTTGCAAGTAGGTCAGTTTTAATAAACAGCAGACAAGGCTGAAATAAACCACGAAAATAATATCAGCCCATAATTACAGCAATATTTTTTATGTTGTCCTTCTTCATTAGCAGCTAGACTGCTGAGTTTTTCATGAACTTGTTTTGTTTACTGTAGACTTTTGCAAAATGTTTGGATGGTATGGCGTGAGTAAAGCACACCAGGAAGCTACATTAACCTTCCACACTGAAGCTATTTTAAAGGAATTAATTTTGTTTTCTTATAGTCAGAGTCTAGCAGAAGAAAAGGCTTTTAGGATGACCCTTGGAAGAAAGAACAAATGCATTAGTTAACGCAACAAAACTTTATACCAGATATGTTTGTAAAAGCAAAAAGCAAGATAATATATTTTTTCTATTTATGTAGCAAATGTACTATACTTATATACAAAATACAGACAGAAGAGTATTGTATATTGTATATTGAATTAAAAGGTTGGCTAAACTGTTTTAAATACCATACGGAGAAAAAAAACAAAAAAACAGGTGAATGATTTTTTGAAGAGCTTCCTTTAGAATGATTTTTTGAAGAGCTTCCTTTAGAAAGAGCATATCACTGGGGATGCCTAGTCTGGTAAGTCACGTTATATAAGAGCGCTATATGATAAGAAAGTGACACAACCCTGGCCACATATTGGGCTTGCTTTAACTAATAAATTAATAAATAGACCGCTATGGATCATGAATTAAGTGAGATCACACACACGTAAGTCAGTAATTATGGACATCTGATCCTAAAGGCTGTGCATGCAAGGGTAACCATTACTATACAATCTGCATAGATTAAACCACCCATTGTGCATACAACAGGTATGGACAATGGGCAGCCATTGGAGACTGATGCTGTGTGGCATGTAGCATCAATTGTGCTGCATTCCGTGTGTAACTAGCCCTCTGTACATGCGTGTGGATGCCCTGACAGGGTACCCTGTCGTTATGAAATCTGGATCTTGTCCTTTGATTTTAGCAGAATATGCTAAGATTTTCAGCAGTGCACCGTGGGGGGAGGGGGGGGGCGTGTTCTGGTTGCCCAGAACCTTCCCATATCGGGAATAAAAAGAAAAAATGAAAAAATGCCCCCAAAATGTGAAAATTTGGAATAGGGGCATGGCTTGGTGGTGCTGCGAAAGGGGCATGGCTTTGTGGGTGCTGCAAAAGGGTCATGGCTTCGCTGTCATATGGGGCAGACTGACATAGAGGAAGAAGGTAATGGCCTGTTCTACAATAGGAAAGCAGGTGGCGATAGGGAGTGGGTCACAAAGAATTCAACAGTGCTTATGCACTGGCACAAGCTCTGGTCCATTGTGTAATGTGCTCTACTATTGCTATTAGATGTGTACCTTCAATATAAAACTACTATTTTAATGTGTGAAAAAAGTCACTTATAAATCACCTAAAAAATATGTTACAGCCAATAGCTAATGCAATTCCATAAGGTAGAATTTGTTTTATTTTTGCGGGAGCAGAGCTTGGTTGTGACGGTCTGGAGCTTATTTGTCCCATTTCGGGCTCTAAAATGTTGGGAGGTATGCTAATACACCCGACATGTATTACACGCATTGGAAACCCCCCTTTAAAAACACGGCGTTTGCCACTGATATGTGTAAGTGACAAAAGAAATTCATAGTGACTTGAGGAAACATAAGAATGAACAAAAATGTGAAAATTTTTAAAGTTATCACTACTATACTGGCAAGGAGCCCAATGACCAAACTAAATATTCATGAATCTTACAACTGTAAATGAATGCTAAAAATAGTAAACCAAGAGGCCTATGCAGATTAACAAGACGGGTCACATTTCCAGGACAGATCTGCATCAGGTATTCCATCCTGGAAAAATTTCTGATGGCAGGACAGGGCATTTTAGGAAGTGGAAACGCTTCTGCTCTATCGGAAGTGGCAGGTAAATAGTACAGTTGCAGCACTTATGTACAATCCTTTACTATACTACACTGTATGCACGAGTGGAATAGACTCTCCGCACTCACATGATAGTTATGAGCCCTGAGTGCCGCAGAGGTCTGCAAATGTTCTCATTTTGTGTAATATGTTTTGGAGGATCTAAGCAAAATCTATAATCTACATTACAAGTCCTAGTTGGAGTCTTGGATAAGACACACTGTTAAGCAACTTGAGACCTTAAGTAATGTGCTGTCAAATCCGTACATGGTTACTTTAGAATATTACTTTACATTATTTATTTGCTGAACTTTAATTTTAATAGTAAACAGGGCTGCCGTCATCAAATGCGGGGGTCGGGACACAGGCGCGGGGCCCCGCCCCCTAGGTGACGTAATTGGTGCAGTGACATAGGGTGGGCCCGGCAGACATGCTTTAACAGTGGGCCGGTGCGCATGGAAGAACTTCCCTGCATATTGCCTGGCTACTATATAGCGCTGAGCAGCAAGTATCGGCGGTAGGGTACCACTGATACCTGCTGCTACAGAGCTAGGTAAGTATCAATAGTCCCAGCTGTCCCCCCCTGATGGTGGCCCTGATAGTGACTTATGCAGGACACAGCAAACACTGAAATAATATTTCAATGTATATTTCATTTTACAAAGTTAATACTTTATAATAAGTCTTTTATTTTATCCAAGTTTGTCACTCACTGTGAAGTCTTTAAACAATTAAATATTCATATTTAAGTACATTTACAATTTATGTTTGTAGTGATACATGCTTCTTTTTAAATTCACTCATCCCTAGTCATTTCTTCTCTGGCAACCTCAATTTGAATAAATCATAAGGATTCATATGTTGGGAAATATGTGAAGCCAACTTCAAAGACGTAGAGCGAAGCCTTGTAGTAATGGTTGCACATCAGCGCCTGAAGTATAAAGCTCGGTGGAATTTATTTGGATAAAAAAATAGTATAATGCAAATTCAATTTGCTATAACTTCACTATTTTACTTTTATTGGATTTTAACCTTATATTTACATTTGGCATATTTATGCGGATTAAGGAGTTGGTCTTTGTAGTCACTGTAAAGGGAGAACTGGCAAATTAATTCAGACTGTGAATTTCAGAGTAAAATGCAGTTTATCCAATTGGAAATCTCAAATAACTAAATCTTCAAAGAAAAATGTGACAAAGAATAAAATGTATTTACCATTGAGTTACGTATTTACATTCTCTATACTTGCAATGCAATTTCCATGCTTCAGTGTTGCCTTTAAAGCACCCTGTACAGAACAGTGAGTGGAGATGTTTAAACCAAAAGGAATCATGCTAAGGTTGATTAAATGTAATCTAGAAGTTGCAATGCAATTAGTGCATGTCTCACTGTGTTCTGGGATAAATAAGCAAAGTCATTTATGTGTGACATTTCATATTCCATTTTTCTTTCACACTTCATTAAAGTAAACCTGAAACGTAAATAGCAGGTTGTAGGTTTTAAAAATCACTTCCACCTTGTTCTTTACATCGGTCTATCGTTCTGAATATCTTTACTTTCACTTGTTTTCTTATCACAACATATAATATATAAAATAGACTATGGACTTGACAAGCAAATTTCATCTACATCTTATTTTTGATATGCAGAGTTTAAGTCTAATTTATACATCATCCTGGACTTGCTCGCAACAACTATCTTTCTTGAAAAAAAAAAAAAAAGAAAGCTAATATGTCGTGTTGATACCACAAATAAATCTGGGAACAACTAATAATTTTAGCAGACAAATCATGTGTTAAGTTAAATCCATTTGTCAAATGAAATCATGATACTTGGATCATTGTCAGGTTGTACGCAGAGCAACTGGTCAAGGTTGTAAGGAGGTACGATAACAAATGGCCAAGGACATAAGTTATAAAATATCTTGATATTTTGGGGGCTAAATGGCATATATACAAAATATACCTTAAAATCACTACAAAAATATGTAAACAAAAACAAACCCCTGAAAATACATGTATAGGGCATGGGTATGTGTCTGCATGATATTCAAAGTGGTACTTGACAAGATTCCATAGAGGGTAACTGGTACTCTCCAAAAAATATGTTAAGAACAACTGTTCTACACAATACAATACAATCTTCACTAAACAATATTCACTACTAGCCTTAACATTATACATACTACACAACTGGCTACACAATACACTAAGCAATATTCACTATGCTATACACTACACATATTTTTATATGGTTGAAAAACACAACATTGCACCTCAGCCAATTAACATGCACTGTGTGTGTTATTTACTTTTGAATTGATTTGCACAATGTTGACAGCAACAGTGCGGGAAATAGAATTGGGCCCTATAGGTTTTATTAATACAATTGTATCTGTGAAATAAAATTATTTCTTTTATTATAATAAAATAATTTAATGAATTTGAATGGCCGATAACTTCACATTTGTCCCATCTCTATTTATTTGGTGATTACAGTACCTTCCTGCTATTTAGTAAAGTCCCAATGTAGAGATAACATTGATTTATCATGCATTCCACCAGCCCTGCTGTCCCTTGTTTCATGCTTAATGAGGACATTGAGGTTGTGAGCAAAGGTGGAGCTAGGGAGTTGTGGGCCCAGGTGCAAAAAATATCCTTTGGCCCTGATGATATCCCATGTAACCCAGTAGGGAGCTTCAGCGGTGCAGAGGTGACGGCTGTGGGCCCTTGTATCAGCATGGGCCCCGATGCTACTGTACCTATTGCACCAATGGTAGTTCCGCCCCTAATTGTGAGATTCAATAGGTTTAGTTCTTTCCACTTATTCACTGATAGGCTCACCATCTCATAAAGATCCTGACAGTGCAGCTGAAAATCCTCTGTCAGAGGTTTCAGGATAGGTAACTTTTGTAAATATTGGAATTTATGCAATACTGAACATTATTTATTATTATTTATTAACAGGTTTTTATATAGAGTCATCAAATTACGTAGCGTTTCATTATTTTATCAATAATTATAACAAGACTGGGTGCTAACAGACAGACTTGGCAAGTGAGAGAAACATCATCAGTTGAACAGTTTTTGCCAGCCCCACTGAGATTTGCTTATTACATCATGTGACCATTTAGGATCTCTCTGTATCTCCTTTATGAATTTCTCTTAGTAGGTTTAACATTCATATCTAAAGCCTGTGCGTGTATCACAATATTCATCAGTCAATCAATAGGTGTATTAATCAGTTTCAATTTTCTCACAACATACTCTAATGTTTCTCTAATAATAGTGAAACTTGCATTTCTGATTAAGTGATATTTTGTCATTTTTAATCAGGCTTGTGCTTTAGAATATTAGCACTCATTACATTTAATTAAACATTAAAAGTAGTTTCAATTAATAACCGACTAACTCCCACACATGGAATGAAATAGACTTGAAATATACGTTAGTTATAAATAGGTAAAGAGTCTGATCCAGACCTGAACACAATAATGTAATATGATTATGAATTTAAAGTGTATTCATGTTGCCAAAGTCACTCAAAGTTCAATACTTTATACCCATATGACCTTATGAATCATACTTCCAGAAATGCGGCTGACTAAGCAATTGGTGAAGTATCAGAGATGTGAGACACAACATCTTTAATAATTATTATTTAATTACAATAATATCTCTGTAGATGTATATAAATAAAACTAGACAAGGGTTGGCTATAATCTATGTGAATTCATACTGAAACAACTATAATATTTGTACACACCCAGTGTTGCTGACTCTCCCAGAATATCCAGGAGACTAAATAAATAAATAAAATAAAATAAAATTCTGGCATTTTCCTGGTATTCCAAGAGAGCCGGTCTCCCTCAATGGGTTTGAGGCTGCAATTTAATGCAAATCACAGCCTCAAGCCACACCCCCATTTCTCAATAATGCAAATCTTAGTATTACTATGGATGGGGGTGGGAATTGATGATGTAATTTGTGTCAATGAAGCTCCACCTCATGCTGACATCAATCTCTTTCCTCTGAGATCTCCTGGAGGAAGGAAGTAAAAAGTCAGCAACCTTGCATATACCACAAGGAAAGGTTGTCCAGAACTATTATAGGACTTGTAAATAAGAAAAAAACAAGAAATGTCCACTAGAGGTTGTAATGGATATGAATATATTACAACCTATTCATAGATATGATATCATAAATAAGATTCTGGAGATTTTTTTTTGTCCAGAACATTAAATGTTAATATAATCTCCTCAAAACTGTTAGTTGAGCAGTTTGTCCTTCAGAGGATTCCTTGCCTAAATGTGGAGGGGGGAAGTAATGCATTCTGGGAATTTCAAACTTCAATATCCTGTTATGCTGCTAACCACATGAACCCCTCATTTCTCTTCTTCATGTAGTATTGCTGTTTTACTACAAAGAAACATAGAAACATAGAAAGTGATGGCAGATAAGAGCCACATGGCCCATCTAGTCTGCCCATTTGTTTATTCAAAACTATACTGACCCTAGACCCTATTTACCCTCAATTTGGTTTACAATTTAGGATACCCTTATATTTATCCCAAGCATGTTTAAATTGTTCTACTGTATTGGCCTCAACTACCTCAGATGGGAGGCTACTCCACTTATCTATCACCTTTGAATCTACCACCCTCCAGTTTATATCCACATATCCTACATACGTATCCTACATATACATACTCCTTTCATCTCTTCAAATTATTCAACTATTCTTGCCCCTGATTTTTGACTGGGCAGTCATAGTGGATGTGATATACCATGCCAAATGTTGGAAAGTTGAAATTTAGGCTGCCTTTCCCTTACCTGACAGGGATGCTAAGTCGACTCCTGTCAGATAGGATATTGCATTGCTAACAAATACTGTGTTTAGTGTTATAATTATCAGGATGTGGGGATCCGGTCTGAAAGTCCCATTTACGGAAAACCTGATTGCGAACTGGCTGGGATTTCGATTGCATATGCCTCGAGGAGGCATTGCAATCGATCCACGGAGCACCGAGCTTTTGGTGCTCCAAAAAGTGTTAAGAAAAGTCCCCCACTAATTCCCCTAATTCTTACCCTAACCTTCCCCTCTCACTACCCTAACTCTAACCCTCCTTCCTGGAAGCCTGACCCTCCCTTACTTGCAGCCTGACCCTAACCCGCCATCTCCCGCAGTCTGACCCTATCCCTCCCTGCAGCCTGACCCTAACCCTCCCTCCCCTACAGCCTGACCCTAACCTTCCCTCCCCTGCAGCCTGACCCTAACCTTCCCTCCCCTGCAGCCTGACCCTAACCCTCCCTCCTCTACAGCCTGATCCTAACCCCACAGAAAGAGTTTACTCACCTCCAGCAATAGCAGTGGCAGCGGCGGCGGAGTGATCTGCTGTTTTCAAATGTGAATGGGTTAGTATCCCGAACAGCATACTCACCCATTCAAAAAAAAAAACTAGAAAAGCATAACCATTAGAAATAAGGACATACGAAAAGAAACTTTTGGATATCCCTATTTCGCAAATGGGACATTCATACCTTAGTATGACAACATAATTATCATAACCCTATGTCCATAACCATATGTCCATGTCATAACCCAATGTCTATGCAGACATTGCATGGATAGATAAGGTGGCCCTATAGCACTTGTAAGTGCCATAAGGCAGTGTTGCCCAACCTCAGTCCTCAGGGACCACTAACAGTGGATGTTTTCCAGGTCTCACTGCTGGAGCACAGGTGTGTTCATTACTAACTGTCACATTTTAAAAGCTCCACAGGTGCTGCTCATTATATCACTTGTGATTCTTTAAGGAAACCTAGAAAATATGGACTGTTAGTGGTCCCTGAGGACTGATGTTGGGGAACGCTGCCATAAGGTACCTAAAAGCAAGGGGTGGGATAGGGACAGGACGGATGAGTTAGGTGCAAATAACTCACTCCTATCCGTGAATACGGTCCCATATGATTACTAAGCCAACAATATTCTTTTAAGCAATTAATAAAGTCTACATTTGTTTCAGCCTACATACAGGTCATAGTGTAACATGTAGCAAGGAAGCACACTACAAGAGGTAAGCGTCTCCTTATCATGGACTGAAAAACAAATAAAAAGCAACAAATAAATATTGTTATTTCAGATTGTTTTGTGTTGATCAACTGTAAGGATTAGAAAACTATAATACACAAAATGACAATGAACTACATCAAATTGGATAACTTGTTTATATAGTTACTGTAAGCTACTGAAATTGTAATGGAAAACTTGATAAAATTGCATTGTCTGAAGAGTTACAACCACAAATGGCTTTAGGGGCTGCAGTTGCCTCTTAGAAAGTCTTGTTTTTCGACACTGATAAATCCGACAGCTGAATTGCGTACGAATACTAATCCATACATACTAATTATGTACCAATTTTTACTATTGGGAACAAGTACTTATAGTGAAGAATCTGTTCCAAATAGCAAAATGTTCTCTCCCAGACACCGGAGAAAAAACAGGGACAGGCTTATAGTGTCATACAAGGGGAAGGTTAGGGTTAGGCTGTGGGACATAGAAGGTTGGGATTAGGCAGGTTAGGGGGCCGCATCCAGACCTACGGGCACCTTATGGGTGCCTGAGGTCATTACGGCCGGCATCGTAGAGAGGAGTGCACGCCCCAGATTCCTACCTTAACTTTTACGATCATGTATACAGCCTTACGGCGAAGATACAATATGCGTAAAGGGGGGGAAGCCCCCTTTTCGTAAGAGCTGGCATACGTAACTTTCGTATGTACGCCGACCGTTACGGCATCGTAAGAAGGTTGTGTGCATGCACACTACCTTCAATACTGGGGAATTACTTACGAGTTGTACATAATTCCCCTGTCGGAGGTTCCTCAGGATAGGCCCCAGGGTTAGGCTGAAGGAAATGGAGGGTTAAGATTCAGCTAATAGAAGGGGAGTGTTAGAGCTAGAGGAAAATCTTACCCGTCACCGTTGCAGCATTTACATCTTGATTTGTAGCTGAATCCATGTCTTTTTTCCAACAGTTGTAAGGTGACTGCTTTTGCCGCTCTACTGCCGGAATACAATTTGTCGAAAATCGACACATCATTACCAGCAATCCACACTTAATTTAAGATAGCATAACATTGTATAAAAATGTAACAATAAGTTGTCTATTTTTATTCACAAAAAATGGTAAGAAATTATGGGAAATCAATTTTAATTGAATTATAGTATTATACAGTATACAGTATTTTTCCAACTTAAATGGATGGCATATTTAACTGCATTTATTATTTCTGTCATTAATTTGCAATTTTAATTGCGTGACCGTAAAAACAAGATTTAATCCTTAAACTTAAATACAGCTCATATCCATTTTTTATGTAACCTTCCTAATAGCACAAATTTGTACTCCTTTAATGACAAATTTATGCATGACATAATTTTGATGTGTGTGGGATGAAGGGAAACAAAAACCTTGATTTAAGCTATTAAAATTCCTTGTCGGTTGTGAAATATATAAACAGAATGAACATAGAAGGCCATATCTAGACACTAAAAAAGATACACACAATGCAAGTGGAAAAATTCAACGCAAAAGTTGAACGCTTTAAGGGCCTCATTCACTAAGCTCGAATTGCTAAAATTCACGTGATTTTTAGCTTAAAATTCGCCAAAGGCGATTCACTAAGCAAAAAATCACGTGAATTTAGTAATTTTTTATTTGTGGGTCCGCAAATCGCGGTCCCGACTTTTTCAATTAGAAACATAGGATGTATCTAATTCACTAAATGCGATTTCACCGATTCGCGGTGAAATCGCATTGAATTCACAAGACATAAATTCGCATCTCTAGAGATGCGATTTTATGTTTTTGTGCCGATCGCGACCATTAAAACCCATGTCTGTATAACAGACATGTGTTTTAG